>QXEO01000063.1:2500-13793 GCA_007115705.1 Dactylis glomerata
GGGCGCAAACGTCGGATAACTTGACACGGACACGTACCTTGCACCGTGTTACAGCGGAAACGCCTGAAAACGGCTAAGCGACTGGCGAAAACGTGGAAACGGCTAAGCGACGGGTGAAAACGGGAAGGCGTCGCTAAACTTGACACGTACCTAGCACCGTGTTACAGCGGAAACGCTAGAAAACGGCTAAGCGACTGGCGAAAACGTGGAAACGGCTAAGCGACGGGCGCAAACGTCGGATAACTTGACACGGACACGTACCTTGCACCGTGTTAAAGCGGAAACGCCTGAAAACGGCTAAGCGACTGGCGAAAACGTGGAAACGGCTAAGCGACGGGCGCAAACGTCGGATAACTTGACACGGACACGTACCTTGCACCGTGTTAAAGCGGAAACGCCTGAAAACGGCTAAGCGACTGGCGAAAACGTGGAAACGGCTAAGCGACGGGCGCAAACGTCGGATAACTTGACACGGACATGTACCTTGCACCGTGTTACAGCGGAAACGCCTGAAAACGGCTAAGCGACTGGCGAAAACGTGGAAACGGCTAAACGACGGGCGCATACGTCGGATAACTTGACGTGGGCGCGTACGTTGCCCCGTTTTACAGCGGAAACGGCTGAAAAGGGCTAAGCGACTGGCGAAAACGTGGAAACGGCTAAGCGACGGGCGCAAACGTCGGATAACTTGACACGGACATGTACCTAGCACCCTATTACGGCGGAAACGCTAGAAAACGGCTAAGCGACTGGCGAAAACGTGGAAACGGCTAAGCGACGGGCGCAAACGTCGGATAACTTGACACAGACACGTACCTAGCACCCTGTTACGGCGGAAACGCTAGAAAACGGCTAAGCGACTGGCGAAAACGTGGGAACTGCTAAGCGGGTGAAAACGGGAAAGCGTCGGATAACTTGACGTGGGCGCGTACGTTGCCCCGTTTTACAGCGGAAACGGCTGAAAGGGCTAAGCGACTGGCGAAAACGTGGAAACGGCTAAGCGACGGGCGCAAACGTCGGATAACTTGACACGGACACGTACCTTGCACCGTGTTACAGCGGAAACGCCTGAAAACGGCTAAGCGACTGGCAAAAACGTGGAAACGGCTAAGCGACGGGTGAAAACGGGAAGGCGTCGCTAAACTTGACACGTACCTAGCACCGTGTTACAGCGGAAACGCTAGAAAACGGCTAAGCGACTGGCGAAAACGTGGAAACGGCTAAGCGACGGGCGCAAACGTCGGATAACTTGACACGGACACGTACCTTGCACCGTGTTACAGCGAAAACGCCTGAAAACGGCTAAGCGACTGGCGAAAACGTGGAAACGGCTAAGCGACGGGCGCAAACGTCGGATAACTTGACACGGACACGTACCTTGCACCGTGTTACAGCGGAAACACCTGAAAACGGCTAAGCGACTGGCGAAAACGTGGAAACGGCTAAGCGACGGGCGCAAACGTCGGATAACTTGACACGGGACACGTACCTAGCACCCTGTTACGGCGGAAACGCCTGAAAACGGCTAAGCGACTGGCGAAAACGTGGAAACGGCTAAGCGACGGGCGCAAACGTCGGATAACTTGACACGGACACGTACCTAGCACCCTGTTACGGCGGAAACGCTAGAAAACGGCTAAGCGACTGGCGAAAACGTGGGAACTGCTAAGCGGGTGAAAACGGGAAAGCGTCGGATAACTTGACGTGGGCGCGTACGTTGCCCCGTTTTACAGCGGAAACGGCTGAAAAGGGCTAAGCGACTGGCGAAAACGTGGAAACGGCTAAGCGACGGGCGCAAACGTCGGATAACTTGACACGGACACGTACCTTGCACCGTGTTACAGCGGAAACGCCTGAAAACGGCTAAGCGACTGGCAAAAACGTGGAAACGGCTAAGCGACGGGTGAAAACGGGAAGGCGTCGCTAAACTTGACACGTACCTAGCACCGTGTTACAGCGGAAACGCTAGAAAACGGCTAAGCGACTGGCGAAAACGTGGAAACGGCTAAGCGACGGGCGCAAACGTCGGATAACTTGACACGGACACGTACCTTGCACCGTGTTACAGCGAAAACGCCTGAAAACGGCTAAGCGACTGGCGAAAACGTGGAAACGGCTAAGCGACGGGCGCAAACGTCGGATAACTTGACACGGACACGTACCTTGCACCGTGTTACAGCGGAAACACCTGAAAACGGCTAAGCGACTGGCGAAAACGTGGAAACGGCTAAGCGACGGGCGCAAACGTCGGATAACTTGACACGGACACGTACCTAGCACCCTGTTACGGCGGAAACGCCTGAAAACGGCTAAGCGACTGGCGAAAACGTGGAAACGGCTAAGCGACGGGCGCAAACGTCGGATAACTTGACACGGACACGTACCTAGCACCCTGTTACGGCGGAAACGCTAGAAAACGGCTAAGCGACTGGCGAAAACGTGAACGGGCGACGTCGGGTGAAAACGGGAAAGCGTCGGATAACTTGACGTGGGCGCGTACGTTGCCCCGTTTTACAGCGGAAACGGCTGAAAAGGGCTAAGCGACTGGCAAAAACGTGGAAACGGCTAAGCGACGGGCGCAAACGTCGGATAACTTGACACGGACACGTACCTTGCACCGTGTTACAGCGGAAACGCCTGGAAACGGCTAAGCGACTGGCGAATACGTGGAAACGGCTAAGCGACGGGTGAAAACGTGGAAACGGCTAAGCGACGGGCGCAAACGTCGGATAACTTGACGCGGACGCGTACCTTGCACCGTGTTACAGCGGAAACGCCTGAAAACGGCTAAGCGACGGGCGAAAACGTGGAAACATGTAAGCGTCGGGTGAAAACGGGAAGGCGTCGCTTAACTTGACGCGGACGTTGCACCGTGTTACAGCGGAAACGCTTTAAAACGGGTAAGCGACTGGCGAAACGTGGAAACGGCTAAGCGACGGGCGCAAACGTCGGATAACTTGACGCGGACGCGTACCTTGCACCGTGTTACAGCGGAAACGCCTGAAAACGGCTAAGCGACGGGCGGAAAACGTGGAAACGTGTAAGCGTCGGGTGAAAACGGGAAGGCGTCGCTTAACTTGACGCGGACGTTGCACCGTGTTACAGCGGAAACGCTTTAAAACGGCTAAGCGACTGGCGAAAACGTGGAAACGGCTAAGCGACGGGCGCAAACGTCGGATAACATGACGCGGACGCGTACCTTGCACCGTGTTACAGCGGAAACGCCTGAAAACGGCTAAGCGACGGGCGAAAACGTGGAACGGCTAAGCGTCGGGTGAAAACGGGAAGGCGTCGCTTAACTTGACACGTACCTAGCACCGTGTTACAGCGGAAACGCTTTAAAACGGCAAAGCGACTGGCGAAAACGTGGAAACGGCTAAGCGACGGGCGCAAACGTCGGATAACTTGACACGGACACGTACCTAGCACCGTGTTACAGCGGAAACACTAGAAAACGGCTAAGCGACGGGCGAAAACGTGGAAACGGGCAACGTCGGGTGAAAACGGGAAAGCGTCGGATAACTTGACGTGGGCGCGTACGTTGCCCCGTTTTACAGCGGAAACGGCTGAAAAGGGCTAAGCGACGGGCGAAAACGTGAAAACGGCTAAGCGACGGGCGCAAACGTGGAAACGGGCGACGTCGGGCGAAACGGGCAAGCGTCGGATAACTTGACGCGGACGCGTACCTTGGCTCGTGTTACAGCGGAAACGCCAGAAAACGGCTAAGCGACTGGCGAAAACGTGGAAACGGCTAAGCGACGGGCGCAAACGTCGGATAACTTGACACGGACATGTACCTAGCACCCTATTACGGCGGAAACGCTAGAAAACGGCTAAGCGACTGGCGAAAACGTGGAAACGGCTAAGCGACGGGCGCAAACGTCGGATAACTTGACACAGACACGTACCTAGCACCCTGTTACGGCGGAAACGCTAGAAAACGGCTAAGCGACTGGCGAAAACGTGGGAACTGCTAAGCGGGTGAAAACGGGAAAGCGTCGGATAACTTGACGTGGGCGCGTACGTTGCCCCGTTTTACAGCGGAAACGGCTGAAAAGGGCTAAGCGACTGGCGAAAACGTGGAAACGGCTAAGCGACGGGCGCAAACGTCGGATAACTTGACACGGACACGTACCTTGCACCGTGTTACAGCGGAAACGCCTGAAAACGGCTAAGCGACTGGCAAAAACGTGGAAACGGCTAAGCGACGGGTGAAAACGGGAAGGCGTCGCTAAACTTGACACGTACCTAGCACCGTGTTACAGCGGAAACGCTAGAAAACGGCTAAGCGACTGGCGAAAACGTGGAAACGGCTAAGCGACGGGCGCAAACGTCGGATAACTTGACACGGACACGTACCTTGCACCGTGTTACAGCGAAAACGCCTGAAAACGGCTAAGCGACTGGCGAAAACGTGGAAACGGCTAAGCGACGGGCGCAAACGTCGGATAACTTGACACGGACACGTACCTTGCACCGTGTTACAGCGGAAACACCTGAAAACGGCTAAGCGACTGGCGAAAACGTGGAAACGGCTAAGCGACGGGCGCAAACGTCGGATAACTTGACACGGACACGTACCTAGCACCCTGTTACGGCGGAAACGCCTGAAAACGGCTAAGCGACTGGCGAAAACGTGGAAACGGCTAAGCGACGGGCGCAAACGTCGGATAACTTGACACGGACACGTACCTAGCACCCTGTTACGGCGGAAACGCTAGAAAACGGCTAAGCGACTGGCGAAAACGTGAAACGGGCGACGTCGGGTGAAAACGGGAAAGCGTCGGATAACTTGACGTGGGCGCGTACGTTGCCCCGTTTTACAGCGGAAACGGCTGAAAAGGGCTAAGCGACTGGCAAAAACGTGGAAACGGCTAAGCGACGGGCGCAAACGTCGGATAACTTGACACGGACACGTACCTTGCACCGTGTTACAGCGGAAACGCCTGGAAACGGCTAAGCGACTGGCGAATACGTGGAAACGGCTAAGCGACGGGTGAAAACGTGGAAACGGCTAAGCGACGGGCGCAAACGTCGGATAACTTGACGCGGACGCGTACCTTGCCCCGTGTTACAGCGGAAACGCCTGAAAACGGCTAAGCGACGGGCGAAAACGTGGAAACATGTAAGCGTCGGGTGAAAACGGGAAGGCGTCGCTTAACTTGACGCGGACGTTGCACCGTGTTACAGCGGAAACGCTTTAAAACGGGTAAGCGACTGGCGAAAACGTGGAAACGGCTAAGCGACGGGCGCAAACGTCGGATAACTTGACGCGGACGCGTACCTTGCACCGTGTTACAGCGGAAACGCCTGAAAACGGCTAAGCGACGGGCGGAAACGTGGAAACGTGTAAGCGTCGGGTGAAAACGGGAAGGCGTCGCTTAACTTGACGCGGACGTTGCACCGTGTTACAGCGGAAACGCTTTAAAACGGCTAAGCGACTGGCGAAAACGTGGAAACGGCTAAGCGACGGGCGCAAACGTCGGATAACATGACGCGGACGCGTACCTTGCACCGTGTTACAGCGGAAACGCCTGAAAACGGCTAAGCGACGGGCGAAAACGTGGAAACGGCTAAGCGTCGGGTGAAAACGGGAAGGCGTCGCTTAACTTGACACGTACCTAGCACCGTGTTACAGCGGAAACGCTTTAAAACGGCAAAGCGACTGGCGAAAACGTGGAAACGGCTAAGCGACGGGCGCAAACGTCGGATAACTTGACACGGACACGTACCTAGCACCGTGTTACAGCGGAAACACTAGAAAACGGCTAAGCGACGGGCGAAAACGTGGAAACGGGCAACGTCGGGTGAAAACGGGAAAGCGTCGGATAACTTGACGTGGGCGCGTACGTTGCCCCGTTTTACAGCGGAAACGGCTGAAAAGGGCTAAGCGACGGGCGAAAACGTGAAAACGGCTAAGCGACGGGCGCAAACGTGGAAACGGGCGACGTCGGGCGAAAACGGGCAAGCGTCGGATAACTTGACGCGGACGCGTACCTTGGCTCGTGTTACAGCGGAAACGCCAGAAAACGGCTAAGCGACTGGCGAAAACGTGGAAACGGCTAAGCGACGGGCGCAAACGTCGGATAACTTGACACAGACACGTACCTAGCACCCTGTTACGGCGGAAACGCTAGAAAACGGCTAAGCGACTGGCGAAAACGTGGGAACTGCTAAGCGGGTGAAAACGGGAAAGCGTCGGATAACTTGACGTGGGCGCGTACGTTGCCCCGTTTTACAGCGGAAACGGCTGAAAAGGGCTAAGCGACTGGCGAAAACGTGGAAACGGCTAAGCGACGGGCGCAAACGTCGGATAACTTGACACGGACACGTACCTTGCACCGTGTTACAGCGGAAACGCCTGAAAACGGCTAAGCGACTGGCAAAAACGTGGAAACGGCTAAGCGACGGGTGAAAACGGGAAGGCGTCGCTAAACTTGACACGTACCTAGCACCGTGTTACAGCGGAAACGCTAGAAAACGGCTAAGCGACTGGCGAAAACGTGGAAACGGCTAAGCGACGGGCGCAAACGTCGGATAACTTGACACGGACACGTACCTTGCACCGTGTTACAGCGAAAACGCCTGAAAACGGCTAAGCGACTGGCGAAAACGTGGAAACGGCTAAGCGACGGGCGCAAACGTCGGATAACTTGACACGGACACGTACCTTGCACCGTGTTACAGCGGAAACACCTGAAAACGGCTAAGCGACTGGCGAAAACGTGGAAACGGCTAAGCGACGGGCGCAAACGTCGGATAACTTGACACGGACACGTACCTAGCACCCTGTTACGGCGGAAACGCCTGAAAACGGCTAAGCGACTGGCGAAAACGTGGAAACGGCTAAGCGACGGGCGCAAACGTCGGATAACTTGACACGGACACGTACCTAGCACCCTGTTACGGCGGAAACGCTAGAAAACGGCTAAGCGACTGGCGAAAACGTGAAACGGGCGACGTCGGGTGAAAACGGGAAAGCGTCGGATAACTTGACGTGGGCGCGTACGTTGCCCCGTTTTACAGCGGAAACGGCTGAAAAGGGCTAAGCGACTGGCGAAAACGTGGAAACGGCTAAGCGACGGGCGCAAACGTCGGATAACTTGACACGGACACGTACCTTGCACCGTGTTACAGCGGAAACGCCTGGAAACGGCTAAGCGACTGGCGAATACGTGGAAACGGCTAAGCGACGGGTGAAAACGTGGAAACGGCTAAGCGACGGGCGCAAACGTCGGATAACTTGACGCGGACGCGTACCTTGCCCCGTGTTACAGCGGAAACGCCTGAAAACGGCTAAGCGACGGGCGAAAACGTGGAAACATGTAAGCGTCGGGTGAAAACGGGAAGGCGTCGCTTAACTTGACGCGGACGTTGCACCGTGTTACAGCGGAAACGCTTTAAAACGGGTAAGCGACTGGCGAAAACGTGGAAACGGCTAAGCGACGGGCGCAAACGTCGGATAACTTGACGCGGACGCGTACCTTGCACCGTGTTACAGCGGAAACGCCTGAAAACGGCTAAGCGACGGGCGGAAACGTGGAAACGTGTAAGCGTCGGGTGAAAACGGGAAGGCGTCGCTTAACTTGACGCGGACGTTGCACCGTGTTACAGCGGAAACGCTTTAAAACGGCTAAGCGACTGGCGAAAACGTGGAAACGGCTAAGCGACGGGCGCAAACGTCGGATAACATGACGCGGACGCGTACCTTGCACCGTGTTACAGCGGAAACGCCTGAAAACGGCTAAGCGACGGGCGAAAACGTGGAAACGGCTAAGCGTCGGGTGAAAACGGGAAGGCGTCGCTTAACTTGACACGTACCTAGCACCGTGTTACAGCGGAAACGCTTTAAAACGGCAAAGCGACTGGCGAAAACGTGGAAACGGCTAAGCGACGGGCGCAAACGTCGGATAACTTGACACGGACACGTACCTAGCACCGTGTTACAGCGGAAACACTAGAAAACGGCTAAGCGACGGGCGAAAACGTGGAAACGGGCAACGTCGGGTGAAAACGGGAAAGCGTCGGATAACTTGACGTGGGCGCGTACGTTGCCCCGTTTTACAGCGGAAACGGCTGAAAAGGGCTAAGCGACGGGCGAAAACGTGAAAACGGCTAAGCGACGGGCGCAAACGTGGAAACGGGCGACGTCGGGCGAAAACGGGCAAGCGTCGGATAACTTGACGCGGACGCGTACCTTGGCTCGTGTTACAGCGGAAACGCCAGAAAACGGCTAAGCGACTGGCGAAAACGTGGAAACGGCTAAGCGACGGGCGAAAACGGGCAAGCTTCGCTTAACTTGACCCGGACACGTCGTGAACCTGGGAAACGCGTGGAAACATAGCCCCGAACAGCGAAACACTGGGAAACGGTCAAAAAACGGACGGGCGTCGTGGAACAGCCCTGCCGGGGCAGATATAGAGGCCTTTCCGGGAGCATGATAACAGTGTACCCCTCCTTCACAAGCTGAAGGGAAGGTGTCCCGGGTGGGGCTAAGTTCCCCGGGTATATTAGGGGGAGGGTGTGCTCCTCCCGAAGGCCGGGTGACGACGGAAGGGGGGGCTGTTTTCGGTAAAAAACAGCCCTTTGCAACGGGAATAAACCCGTTGCCCGCCAATTTGGCGGATGCCTTCGTCGGATAGCGTAACGGGGAATACGCTAATCACCTACTGGGGCTGTTTTCGGTCAAAAACAGCCCCAGGCAACGCGAAAACTCCTGTTGCCCGCCTGTGTGGCGGATGCCTTCGTCGGATAGCGTGGCTGGAAATGCACGCTGGGGCTGTTTTCGGTCAAAAACAGCCCCTTGCAACGGGGAAACTCCCGTTGCCCGCCTGTGTGGCAGATGCAAGCGTCGGATAGCGTGGCTGGAAATGCACGCTGGGGCCGTTTTCGGTAAAAAACAGCCCCTTGCAACAGGGAAATTGCTGTTGCCCGCCTGTGTGGCGGATGCAAGCGTCGGATAGCGTAACGGGAAATGCACGCTGGGGAACCAATTTACGGGGCATATGGTAGGCAAATACGGTCCGTTGACTTCTCCGTGTACGTTTGTCCGGTAATGCCGCCCCTATTGGCAGGAAATGCGTAGGGAACGGGGGATCGGAGCGTTTCATGGCGATATCATGGTCGAAATCCTACTACGTGTTGTCGCTAAAATTGGTGTACCTGCTCTGCGCAAAGCGTGGGTTAACCGAGTATGGAGTGGGAGCAAATGTGTAGGCAAATACGGTCCATTGACTTCTCCGTGTACGTTTGTCCGGTAATGCCGCCCCTATTGGCAGGAAATGCGTAGGGAACGGGTGATCGGAGCGTTTCATGGCGATATCATGGTCGAAATCCTACTTTTTGCTGTCGCTTACGTCGGTGAAGCGTGCTAGTTGCCTCATGAGAATTTGTTGCCTCCGAGAATCTGTTGCCCAAAGAGAAAGCGCTAATTCCTCGTCTGCGGTGATGTTGGATGATGCTGGTTGCCTTCAAGAATCCGTTGCCCCTGGTACGTTACCGTCGCAGGGGCAGCACCCGCGCGCTGTGGACACCCTCAGGACTCCTACATACAAGCGATTTCCCCATGCTCTGCGTGGGGAGAGGTTTGGTAGGATTGACCGTTTGTGGCTACGCGAGCGCATGAGCTGTTTTGGACCCGTGTCTGCCGGTAGATCCCCCGTCTTTGTACGGCCGACTACCGGCGCCGCGTCCCGTCATTCGTGTGGCTTACGCTGCTGTGCCTTTGAAGTGCTTGCGTGTTCTTACCCGTCCTACGGGAAGTGGCGATTCGTACATTGTTGCCTCGTGGTGGTCACCTTAGGGTGTGCTGCTGTGGCCTAACGGCGCTTGCAGCGTTTCCTCGTGGTGTTGGCATGCTTGCATGCCTGAACTATCAAGGCAACCTTGCGTGCGCCGTTGGTCCTGGATGTTGCTCACGATAAAGGCTCATGGCCCTTTTGGTTGCCTCGACCCGACCCTTACGCTGCTCTCCGAATTTGAGAAATCGTTGAACAAGTGTTGCCTCTACCTCTCCGCAGTTAGTGGTAGGATATGCAACATTCTGGGCCGATCCTCAATTAAGTAGGATGAGTTTAGCGCTCGATTCTCGACAACCGGCTCGGCCTCCGCCTCAGCCTGGCCCAACACGTGGACGGGCGGGCAAAGACCGACGCTGGATGTCAATGAGGACGTGCTACCTGGTTGATCCTGCCAGTAGTCATATGCTTGTCTCAAAGATTAAGCCATGCATGTGCAAGTATGAACCAATTTGAACTGTGAAACTGCGAATGGCTCATTAAATCAGTTATAGTTTGTTTGATGGTACGTGGTACTCGGATAACCGTAGTAATTCTAGAGCTAATACGTGCAACAAACCCCGACTTCTTGGAGGGGCGCATTTATCTACTATATACTAAAAGCACAATACGGGGATCTAAAATAGAGATACTACGTTAATCCACATCTTCAGAATTATTTTAACTGTTAGATCTATAATTTGATGGACAAGATTTAACGATTTTACGTAACATGTACGAGTATATTTCGTGGACATAACAGGTATGTGTCCGTACGAAAAAATAGAAGTCCGATGCATCCTTTTTTTTAACAAAGTCCGATGCATCCTTAACAAAGAGTTTGGAGGCTTCACGTTTCTGTGCGTAGAAGCAAAAAAAAATCAATTAGGTTCCGGTTAGGATTTCAATGTACAAACTTAGAGCTAAGTATGAAAATAATTTAGCAGTAAAAATATATGGATTTTAATCAGATTAAGTGGCTAGAATATACAAACTAATATATGTATGACAGGAATCTCCAGAAATTTTGACATGGTCTATATCCAATAACTTACGTACATAGCTACAAAAATTGGATCCGCTCTCCCTAAAAAAAACAAACAGGTTGCACGATATAGGCCAATCTCTACAATAGAATTTATACGCTGCTACAAATCTTAGAATATAAATCATAATAGCACATCTATCTTTGTATTTACGTGGATTGTGGAATATATATAAAGTAATTTGAATATCTTTAAAATTATGGGCAGAATTCATAGTAATTTTGACACAATAAGAATGATGCCATCATATTTGCGAGGGCTACTCTTCTGAAAAGTTTCATTGATATTTTCATTTGAATTTTCTATCCTAATATATGTTCATAGCACATAGAGTGTACTCTAAATTAAAATAAGAAGAGATACTGAAGCTAGAAAATTCTAAGGTAAAACAAACAACATACATAAATCCGAGGAAATTTTATTGTGCGAAGGCATGTAGGAGATATCAAGTTTATAGCATATGGTGGATGG
>QXEO01000064.1:0-26084 GCA_007115705.1 Dactylis glomerata
AGAAAAGGACCACAGGAGCAGGTGGGAGGAATTCGAAGGGGGAGCCATCCTCGTTAGTAGGTTCTGGACCATCTTGTTGCTGCAAGGAGACAGAGCAGGATATTAAAGAACCGTCGTGAGCTGCATCAAGAAAATTTGAAAATTTGCAAGTAGCAGTACCTGTTCTATGGGGATGTCATATTCAGCATCGAGCTGTTCCAGCAATGGTCCCAGAGCTCTCCTGAAGGCATGAGTCTTCCACATTGACCACCAGTTCTCAAAACCATCGGTTGATGAAGCGAAGGTGAGGTTGTTAGGAATTGGGATGGTCAGAGCATCGAAGAAAGAATAACACCTCTGACTGATGAGAGAATCGGGCAGGTCAGCTCTGCTCTCTGTGAGGTGGTGGAGAAAGAAATGAGGAGGTACTTGCCCAAGGCCAAATTGCCGAGCTGCTACGACCGGCTGGTAGAACTCGTATCCAGGTTTGATTATTCTGTTGGAGGTGCTCATGCCAACTGGGAGGAAGCAGGGACGGATCACGGTGGAGAATAGCTGCCGAGTGCTAGTGTCATCGGCAAAGTTGTCCAGCCTGAAGGAGATTGGATTTTCAAAATTTTCCGATTCCTCCGTGTAAGGAAAGAAGATAGGATTGTCCAGGCCTTGGAAGAAAATGCTGAACCACTTGGATGCTTCATGAGGGATCAGTTTACTACCTGGCAGGCTGTACAGAGCTTGGCCGTAGCTGGTGCATCGGATCTGCTTCCCTTTGACATCTGGAAAGGTGCAACTTGCCAAAAGGGGGAAGTTTGGGATATGGTTTTGAAAGTACAGCTGAGCCCATAGTTGAAGAAACCACCAAGGACCTCCTGTTTTGACTGCTATGTGGGAGGATAGTTTGACAGACATCAACTGGAGATATCGATAGACTTCTCCAAGGAACAGTTTACCGATGCCAAGTTGAGTGCCTCTGGCAAGTTCGTAGGCCAAGGGAAGATAATTCTTGGTTGGAGCAAGGGAAGGGCCACAGAATATAAAATGTTCCAGCCAGAAATTGAGGAAGGCCGTGTGTTCTTTCTCTGTGACAGGGCCCTTAGTTTTCATGTGGCTTCGAAGATAAGCACCCCAGTTCGTGCAATCTGTTTTGGAAGAAAGCTTGAAGGGGACTTTTGGCAGCATAAAAGCAGAGGGGCTGGGTGATGTGACGTCCAGACCAGTGATCATCACCACGTCTAACAGAGTTGGTGTCATGGGGCCATGGCCGAACATGAAGCAGTTCAGAGCATCAGACCAGAAGTAGCCGATGGTTTTTAGAAGATTCTCATGTTTCTCAAGGGGAGACAGTGACAAAGTCAAGGCATCGGCTATTCCTGTGGTTTCCCATTGGGATTGGTAAGTTTTGGCTACCCTACTGTACCAAGAAACCCAATATTCGGGAGGATTAGGCCAGGCTCGTAAGCAGTCGGCCCAAGAATCTAAATCTAAGTTTTGGCTTACGAAGGGAATTCTGTTTGCCTCGCAAGAGATCAGATGGGCAGGACTAGATTCTGTACGGGGGCCAAGGCAGAGAGAATTGGGGAGAGAAGGATGCGGCAGCAGAATGTCTGAAACCTAAAATTTCAATGATGGGATAAAGCATTAATTCAGGTGTTTGCTATTAATTCTAGCACCGTGCTCGGTTTGCGAGGAACAGTTAAGGATTACCTTCAGGCCAGAGACTGCTGTGTTGGCGCTGGACGATTCTGCCATCTAATTCGCCGGCGGAGATGGATCTATGCGGTGGGGAATCTAGGGTTCGTGTCGCCGTGAGCCCGGTTTGTTCAATGAGGCAATTGGAGGTCTGAGTTAGCCTTTTTGAAGATGGTTGCAGGTTACCGTTGAAATTGGAAAGTGACCGCTCAGACTTGTCTAAATAAGCGACCGAGTTTGACCTTGCCAACGTTTGTGGGAAAAGCCGATGTGTTGCCATCGGCTCTTTGGGCTTTGACTTGGTTGATCGTATCAAACGTTGTATGGTGAAAGCCGATTCGTTACTATCGGCTTTTGGAACGTTGACCTATTTGACTATCGGCAAAATCAAATTGGGGAGAAGCAAGCTTTGTTGATTCCAAAGATGGTTGTTTACAATGAAGCCGATTGCTTACAAAATGGGGATCTACTACTACTACTACTTCCTAATCTAAAAGGCGGTGTCGTCGTCGTCGCCGTTGCCATTGCCGCCGCCGTCTTCGCTATCATCGGCGCTGCTGCCGGCGTAGTCCTCACCGCTGCTGCTGAAGTTGTCAGCGGGGGCCTCCTCGTCCTCGTCGTCGTCGTCGGTGTCCTCGCTGGACCCGGCGCGGAAGCGCTTCACCGGCGGGTACTCGTCGGAGGAGGTGTCCTCCTCTGCTTCTTCCTCCTCATCGGAGGAGCTGATGTCCTCGCCCCAGGACACGGCGTCGTCGGCGCTCTCCGCCTCCAGTTCCCCGTCGACGAGGAATTGGAAGTCCTCCTCGCCGTCGGTCAGGGACTCGTCGTCCTCTGACTGGGCGGCGAAGTCCCAGTCTCTCTCATCCCACCATTGTGGGGCGAGAGCTTCGTACGCCGCCATTGGCGGGTGCTCCGGCGTCGGCTCCCGGTTAACAGAGTCGGAGGATTGGAAGGAGAGGCCGGAGGTGTTGGAGGAAGAAGAGGAGGCCATGGTGGAGGAAGAGGATTTTTTGGCTATTGGAGAAGAATGAGGATGCAAATGGTTCGGATGGATTTAAATAAGGGGAATAGTGGAAGGTGGTTCAATGCCATAGCGGTTTTCGAGAATGTGGTGCCAGAGTTGTCAAATCGTGTATTGCGGAGAAGTTGAGAAGGCGAGGCATCATGATGAGGAGGCGATACGACGGTTCTGCTCTGCGGCGCGTGACCCGATGAAGAAAAAACAGAGTGGTTTTGGAATTATTATTGCCAAAACCAGGGGGGCATGTGTTATCGCCACATTTTGGCCAAATAAGGAGGTGGGCCGTAATCAAGATGGGCTTGGAGGCTGGATCGGCCTTGCGCGTGGATTTGGGCTAATTGCCCGTGTATCTGTATATTATGATAGAGTACGTTTCGGTTTAAACAAGAGATAGAGTTGTTAGGTTTATTCCAAAGATAGAAAGTCTCCGGACTATAAATATGTACCTAGGGTTATTGAGAAAGGAGGACGACCACGTTCGCAACAAACACAATCTCGGCGCATCGCCACCCCTTGTTTCGAGGGTTTCTTTCAGGTAAGCGTCGTGCTGCCTAGATCGCATCTCGCGATCTAGGCAGCATCTGCTTATGTGTTATTTGGTGTTGCTCGTACTGAAGCCTTGTTGATGGCGAGTAATACTGTTATCATAGATCTGTTTGGGCTAGCATCAGTGCTTTTTGTTTCTGTTTGCTTAGTCATGCTGCCCCTAGAGATCTCGCTGCCTTTGCACCTATTTTGGGTGTAAGGGCAGCATCTTGCTTGATCTTTATTCAGTCGATTCAATCTGTCATAGTTGTTCCTTGTTCTCCAAGGATTAGTTTAATATCCGCATGGTCAGGCCTCACAAACGGGTTGAACGGTCCAGTAGTACGTAAGGATATGGTTTGCTAATTCGAGAGGAGTTGTTCCGGGAATTGACTCTACGTTGGTTTTTTGGCCTCCTCTAGGGTTAGTTTATGTTATCTTTCGTATCTACCAGGCTCAATTACGTGTGGGATGTTCCAATTATGTGGTGAAAGCGTTAAACTGTCGTAGATCGATTTGACTTGTATTGTTAAAGCAAAACCCCATGTTATCGTAGATCCAATGCAGATCCATGGGACAATCGGCTACCTGAGCCGATTCACAGGGAAACCTGAGAGCCGATCGAGGCTCGTATTTAATGTTTACATGACTGCCATGCAGGAAACCAATCGAAGCAATCCATCACCTTCCTGATCAGGTATAGGTCAGGTGGCACGCCCTTGCATCAGCCAGGACGTGTGCCGGAGTTTTGCGGGCCGTTGACCGAGGGACCAGGGCCCACCAGCAGCTCTGGGAGCCTCCCGGCTCTTCGTGTTGCTCGTCGCTGCTCGCCGGTGGGTTTTGACAGGCAACACATTCTGGCACGCCCGTTAACAGCCACTGGGAATTTTATGTGTTATTTGGTGTTGCTCGTACTGAAGCCTTGTTGATGGCGAGTAATACTGTTATCATAGATCTGTTTGGGCTAGCATCAGTGCTTTTTGTTTCTGTTTGCTTAGTCATGCTGCCCCTAGAGATCTCGCTGCCTTTGCACCTATTTTGGGTGTAAGGGCAGCATCTTGCTTGATCTTTATTCAGTCGATTCAATCTGTCATAGTTGTTCCTTGTTCTCCAAGGATTAGTTTAATATCCGCATGGTCAGGCCTCACAAACGGGTTGAACGGTCCAGTAGTACGTAAGGATATGGTTTGCTAATTCGAGAGGAGTTGTTCCGGGAATTGACTCTACGTTGGTTTTTTGGCCTCCTCTAGGGTTAGTTTCTGTTATCTTTCGTATCTACCAGGCTCAATTACGTGTGGGATGTTCCAATTATGTGGTGAAAGCGTTAAACTGTCGTAGATCGATTTGACTTGTATTGTTAAAGCAAAACCCCATGTTATCGTAGATCCAATGCAGATCCATGGGACAATCGGCTACCTGAGCCGATTCACAGGGAAACCTGAGAGCCGATCGAGGCTCGTATTTAATGTTTACATGACTGCCATGCAGGAAACCAATCGAAGCAATCCATCACCTTCCTGATCAGGTATAGGTCAGGTGGCACGCCCTTGCATCAGCCAGGATGTGTGCCGGAGTTTTGCGGGCCGTTGACCGAGGGACCAGGGCCCACCAGCAGCTCTGGGAGCCTCCCGGCTCTTCGTGTTGCTTGTCGCTGCTCGCCGGTGGGTTTTGACAGGCAACACATTCTGGCACGCCCGGTGGGACACCCAACAACATCTGCATCAACATCTGACGCTGCGATGGGGGACAGACCAATCACGTACGACGATTTGTCTGATGAGCACAAGAAGAGGTATGATGATATCAACGCTCTCTTCGAAGCCGATCTCATCGGCTCTTTTGAAAGGACCCGTAAGCATGGCATCAGGTGGAAAGGGTTCTCACCCGAAGGCGCTCTCGATGAGGTGGATCTGTCTGTTCCTTCAGAGGATCGCACCAGAGCTCTGCGACAGGAAGTCAATTACATGGTGGCTCATTCTCTTCACCGCCATTCTGAGAGCCTGGTGAACGCTTTCGAGCGCGTCGCGGTTCGCGTGGTTCAGGAGATCATGAAACATCAGTACTCTCCGTCGGGGCCTACCCTAGGGACTCACCAGGGAGAAAGACCGCTCCAGACCAGGCCACAGCTACCATTCACGCTTGCAGCTCCGGAGCCACCGGGGTCACCGGCGTACGTCGTCTACAAGATTGGAGGTGATCCTGGCGATTACCAATTCCTGTCTGAGCCACCTAAAGAAATCCCACATGGATATGTGTGACGACCTCAAATTTGATAACAAATTCGAAGTGCCCGTTATGTATTCCACCGCAATCCCAGAATCATTGTTGCGATATACATAACGTAGTTGGTAACCAGTTCCATAGACATTACAATACGATGATTCAAATACAATGGTCATATAGACCAAGTCATATTACAACACAATATAGCAGCGGAAATAACGTCTTCGGCCCATGCCTTCTCCCTACAGGCAAATGGCGACTCACGGAGACGAGCTTAGTTCTGGTACTCTTCTTCATACCCTTCCTCCTGGTATTCCTCCCCATAGTCTGGCCAAGTTGATAGCTAGGGACACAGCCGTGAGTACATTGGATGCACTCGCAAACCATCTTATAAATGAAAAGATGAAGTAGATATGCAAGGTTGGGTATAGTGGACTAAGCACTAAGTTGGTTTGCAAAAGCTAGTTTTATTTCCCAAGAATGCTCATTGGTAGAAAAGAGGTTTAGTTCTCTAAGTTCATTCTAAAGAGGAACTTCAATGGGTCAAGATCATGGTCAAGTCAAGTCAATTCAAATTCATGTCATTCACCAAGTTCACCCTTGTTATTTTTAGTCTTGACAAAAGCCAGGTAGAGTTTGCCAACCGTCTATGACCGAGGACTCGGCTATTCGAATAGTTTGAAAACCTCTGCAGAGGGGTACACTTTACCCACAAGATTCGATACATCTGCCGGGAGAATTCCACGGTTTGCCATACACAAAGGTATGCGGGTTTCAGATAATCAAACAAAACCTTTCACTTGCTCATCCTAGTATAGGATCCTTCCCTAGAGCCCGGGATACGGAATTCCCGCTCCGGCGCCTCTAGTTCTGCCCATCCCGGGTACCGGGTTAGTGGAAACCACTTGGTCAAGAAGTATCCGCCCGTGGAGTCCTTCCATGAAGATTTGATGCAAGACCTCCCATACTAAGATAAACAAGCTACGGATTAAGCCCCTTCCCATATAGGGGTAACGTGGTTGTACGTTATAATTGGCACCCATGTACATCACTCGTTGTCAATTGAGAAATACATTTCATAGTTCTTAGTCAAGATTATTTTCTTTCATAAAGCCATCGTGTAGGAGCAATCTCCCATTTCAAGTTTCAAGTTCAAGTCACCACCTTTCAAATGGGGTTCCTCCAGAGATAGCCTCAACTTTTATTAGCGACTAAGCAACTACATTGAGTGAGAGTACTACTAACTAGGGTTGGATAAACTCAGCTTGATGCCCTTGATAATCAAGACATCAATACACTTCTATCATTCTACTCTAGCAATTCAATCATGCAATTTACTTAAAATAAGTAGAATGCAATAGTAAAACTAGGTAGTGGGAGTATGAATCAAAAGATGGCTTGCCTTGGTTGGCAAAGTGTCCGGGGTTCTCTTCTTCTTCTTGATAATAATAATCCCCTCCAATATCCTCCTCGGCAACACTAGCGTCTAATAACGAATAAACACAAAGCACACCATCACTTCACCAAGCTAACAACACACCAAGCACACATCTGTGTTTGTTAACCAAAGCATTCATGTTGCATTGTTATGGTGTTGGATTGTAAGTCTTTCTTCTAAGTTTTCTTCAAGTGTGCAAGCTAGATTCTTTACTAAGTAGCATAAGTGGTTCACTTGTGCAGCATTGGTGTTGATTTAGGGTTACTAAGACAAGTTTAGGTGGGATGGGTCCACTAAGTGAATTGGTAAAGAGGGCAATTAATTCTAAGTGTGCACTAGTGATCTATCATTTTATGCTAACAAATAGGTTTGGGTTAGGGTCTAAATGATCACACTAATATGGTTTGGGTAGATTAGTGTTGACTAACAGTAAGAGGGGTCATTAGTGAGTTCACATTTTAATTTTCATGATTTTTGATGGCTTAAATAATTTTCTAGAAATCTTTCATGATTAATAAAGCTATGGTCCCACTATTCATATCTAATTAAATTCCTAACTTATTTTGAATTCTAACCAGTTCTACTGTGTAGAGTATTTTATAAGCTTTCCAACGCATATTTATTTGCTAAAAACAGATTTGTAAAACTCCGGGAATTTGAATTGTAAAAACAGTGCTGAATTTAGTTCGAAAATCGGGCGGAAAAAAATAAAAACGGGAAAAGATTAGTGCTGAATCCAAACTGGGCCGCACACAGGAGGCTACCGGGCCGGCCCACTAGGCTAAAGCTGGCTGGAGGTTAAGTGAAAAAAAATAAAAGCTGACAAGGGGGGCCCGCTACTTAAAACGAAAGGGTATCGGGGCTTCTTCCCCGGGCGCTACTGGAACGTAAACGAGAGCAAGCTCTGGGAGCAGGGCGGCGACGGGGAGGCTCACCGGAGCGGCGGCGACCGGCGGCGAGGATGCAGGGCGGATGCGGGGGTCCTCCTCCGCCACCTCCAGCAGGTACAGCTCCGGGGAAAGCTCAGCAATGCCGGGAACGTGCGGTGGCCTGCGGGGACGTCGAGGTCGGCGAGCTCGACTGAGAGCACGAGAGCGAGGGAAACGTTGTCTAGGAAGGTGCTGGGGATGGTGTGGTTCTTTTCAGGGAAGAAGGGCGCCCTTTTATAGGCGGGAGAGGGAGCACCGGCGAGGTCCAGAGGCGGCCAACACACCGTGTGTGTCGGCCGTGGGAGGGGCAAGGCTTGGTTCTGGCGTGGGCGGCGGGCTGCTGCGTGCTGTAGGAGCATCCTGGCGCGATGGGAGGGGCTGAGATGGTCTGGTTCAGAGGGGGGCATGGTAGGGGTCCGGTGTGCTCTTCTTCCATGCCATCCATGTCTCACGGCCGGTGCTTGTGCAGGGGAGACAAGGAATTGACCCAGGAGATCCCAGAGCACTGCTTGGAGGTCAGAGACTAGGGCTAGGGCTGCCCAACACTGTGGCAAATAGTTGATGCGATTTTGCTAGATTTCTGCCCACCAAGTGTTTGTTGAAATGCCCGCAAGAACCCAAAATTTGATTTTTCAAAATTTTCCACTTTGGGTGCTCATCATATTGGATAAGATACCCAGGCATATTTTTGTTACAGTGAAAGGTTGAGTTTTGCAAAAATTTATATTTCAAATTTGATATGGTTTCTGTTTCAGATTCAAACTTTGGCTCAAGTTTGAGTGGTGTTCTGGTTTGAAATTTGGGTAAATCTTTGTTGGTTGAGTTAGTCCACAACTTGGTTAAGCTCAACTCACTGGCCAAACATGAAGGTGGGTTCTAGGTTTCTTAACTCAAGGGCTCAAAGTAGGGTAGTCAAACAGATTTCCTAGATCATCTTTTCCTTCTCTTTTTCTTTCTTATTTTTATTTCTGGTTGCTTTGGTTCTTATAATCTTTCTCAATTGATTCTGTTGGTTCACTTAGAATTAACTAGACAATACACAATCAAAAACAACACACATGAAATCATAGAATACATAGAGTAGAAAATACATGTATGCATAAAATAATGAGTAAAAAGTTTTATTTGGGTCCAAAATTTGGTACTTTATTTAATAAGAAGTGGATTACAATTTCTGAGTTGTTACAATCTTCCCCCCTTAAAAAGAATCTCGTCCCCGAGATTCACTAATTAAGAACTGAAAAGATTGGGAAACTCTTTCTGAAGGTAATCTTCTCGTTCCCAAGTAGCTTCAGCTTCGGTGTGATTACTCCACTGAACTTTCAGAAACTTGATACTTCGGGTTCGAGTGGTTCGATATGCTTCCTCGAGGATACGGATAGGTACTTCACGATAGGTCAAATCCTTGTTGATGTCCACCGAACGGTGATCAATATTCTTGAAGGTTTCGGGCTTCTCCGGAACTTCAAGACATTTCCGAAGTAAGGACACGTGGAAGACATCGTGTACTTCAGACAATTCAGGGGGCATTTCCAACTGATAAGACACTTCTCCTCGGCGGTCTAGTATCTTGAAGGGTCCAATATATCTTGGCGCAAGCTTTCCTTTTACTTGGAATCTTTGCATTCCCTTGAGAGGTGATACTCTAAGATAAACAAAGTCTCCACTCTTGAAAGTCAGTTCTCGACGTCTCTTGTCGGCATAACTCTTTTGTCTTGACTGGGCTGCCTTGAGGTATTCACGAATCATGCGAACTTTCTCCTCGGCTTCTTGCAAAATATCTGGTCCAAAAATCTGACTGTCTCCGGTTTCTGACCAATTCAGAGGGGTACGACACTTTCTTCCATACAAGGCTTCAAATGGGGCCATTTGCAAACTGGCTTGATAACTGTTGTTGTAGGAAAACTCCGCGAAAGGCAGACAATCTTCCCACTTAGCTCCATAGGCTAGAACACAGGCTCTCAACATATCTTCAAGTATTTGGTTTACTCTTTCAGTCTGTCCATCCGTCTGAGGGTGGTAAGCGGTGCTAAAGGCTAACTTGGTTCCCAGAGCTTGATGTAAGCTTTTCCAAAATCTTGAGGTGAACTGGGTTCCTCGGTCGGAAACTATGGTTTTAGGGATTCCATGCAAACTGACAATTCTGGATAGATACAGATCGGCTAGCTGATCTGAGCGATGAGTGGTCTTGACAGGAATAAAATGGGCAACTTTGGTCAGTCTATCCACAATGACCCAAATAGAGTCATTTCCACGGCTAGACCTTGGAAATCCAGTGATGAAATCCATTCCAACAGATTCCCACTTCCATTCCGGAACTTACAAAGGTTGCAATAATCCCGCAGGACGTTGATGTTCAGCCTTGACTCTTTGACAAATATCACACTTGGATATAAACGAGGCAATCTCACGCTTCATTCCATGCCACCAAAATTGTTCCTTCAAATCTTGGTACATCTTAGTTCCACCAGGGTGGATGGAGTAAGGTGTCTCATGGGCTTCCTTCATAATCACTTCCTTTAGTTCTGAATCAGCGGGCACACAAATACGACCTTTATACCAAAGAACTCCTTGATCATCCTCTTCAAATCCTGGCACCTTGCCGGAACCAATTCTGCGCTTGATTCCTTCAATACTCTCATTTCCCTTCTGGGCTTCTTTGATCTGGCTCATCAACGTGGGTTGAAACTCAAGGTTGGCTAAGAATCCTTGACTGACTAGTTCCAATCCAAATTTTTCAAACTCTTGGTGCAGCATAGGTTGCTCTTCCTTGATCCTCATATTCAACGAACACGGCTTTCTACTCAACGCATCGGCCACTACATTGGCCTTACCGGGGTGATAGTGAATTTCCAGATCATAATCCTTGATCAACTCTATCCATCTCCTTTGCCTCATGTTCAACTCCTTCTGGGTGAAAATATACTTCAAACTCTTGTGGTCAGAATAGATCTCACAACGGTTGCCCATCAGATAGTGCCTCCAAGTCTTCAAAGCTAGAACCACGGCTGCTAACTCTAGATCATGGGTTGGATAATTTTCTTCATGAGGTCTAAGCTGCCGAGAGAGGTAAGCTATTACCTTGCCTTCTTGCATCAAGACACAACCAAGTCCAAGTTTGGAAGCGTCGCAATAGACATCAAAGTTTTTAGTGATATCGGGCATGGTTAGGACGGGGGCGGTCACCAGTCGCTTCTTGAGCTCTTGAAAACTCTCTTCACACTTAGGGGTCCATTCAAACTTCTTGTCTTTCTTCAACAATTGGGTCATTGGCCGGGCAATACTGGAAAATCCTTCAACAAACTTGCGGTAATAACCCGCTAATCCGAGAAAACCTCTAACTTCCGTCTGAGTGGTAGGGGCTTCCCAATCCATGACTGACTTGATCTTCTTGGGGTCTACCGATATTCCTCCTGCTGATAGCACATGGCCTAAGAATCCAACTTCCTTCAACCAGAACTCACACTTGCTGAACTTGGCATACAGCTGATGCTCCCTTAAGGTTTCTAAGATTAATCTCAAATGGGTTGCATGCTCTTCTTCGGACTTGGAGTAGATAAGAATGTCATCAATGAAGACAACAACAAACTTATCCAAGAACTTCATAAAAACCTTATTCATGAGATTCATGAAATAAGCAGGGGCATTGGTTAATCCAAATGACATTACGGTGTACTCATACAATCCGTATCGGGTAGTGAAGGCTGTTTTGGGGATATCCGTTGCACGGATCTTCAATTGGTGGTATCCAGTTCTAAGATCTATCTTTGAGAATACTCTGGCTCCAGTCAATTGGTCAAACAAATCTTCGATCTTCGGGAGAGGGTACTTGTTCTTGATGGTCACATCGTTAAGCTTGCGATAATCAGTGCACAGTCGGCTCGAACCGTCACTTTTATCCACAAACAAAACCGGTGATCTCCAAGCAGAAGAACTTGGCTGAATCAATCCCTTGCTCAAGAGGTCATCCAATTGCTTCTTCAACTCAACTAATTCAGCTGGGTTCATACGATAGGGTCGTTGGGCTATAGATCCCATTCCGGGGATAAGCTCAATGATAAACTCAATATCCCGATCCGGTGGCATTCCGGGTAGCTCATCGGGAAAGACATCCGGGTATTCACAGACGATGGGGACTTGCTCCAAAGTCGGTCCTGAGATACTCTTATGACATCTGGGAATTGGAATGGGTTTGATTGACACATGCTTTACTAAAACTCCATGGCTACTCCTCATGGTAATGGTCTTTTTGGCACAATCTATAATTCCTTGGTGTTGAGACATCCAATCCATACCTAGGACCACTTCCAATCCTTTGGTTCCTAACACAATCAAACTGGCTAAGAATGAGATCCCATGGATTTCTATGGGCACTGCCAAACAGGTACAACTGGCTTTGGTTACTGACCCGGGAATTTGCACAGACATGACATCTTTCAAGGGTGTGGGTTGAAGTCCACTTTTATCAACGAATAATTGGGTAACAAATGAGTGTGAAGCTCCAGAATCAAACAGAACTCGTGCAAGAACTGAGTTAACAGGGAACATACCAAGCACGACGTCTGTTGCTTCCTGAGCTTCTTCAACATTCATGTGATTCAGACGGCCTCGAGAGTGAGGCTGGTTCCTTGGTGGATAGTTCTTGCCATTTCCCACACGGCGCTGTTGGTGAGCAGGAGCAGTAGTCTTGGATGCATCATTCAGCTTCTTGGGGCACTCATTGGAGTAGTGCCCTTTAAGTCCGCACTCATAACAGGTAACTCCAGACTTGTCACCAGGCTTGGGTAACACAGGGGCGCCATTGGGCCTCGGAGCATTGGTGTTGAAGTTGTTGCCACTAGGTCTTGGGGGTGCACGGTTGAAGTTGTTTCCGGGCGGACGGTTGGGATAGTTGGGACGTGGAGCAGGTGCAGGTGGCCTCATTGGCCTAGGGGCGAAACCCATAGGTGCATTTCCCCTTGGCTTCTGCGAGTGGCTCGAGTTGCCTTGATACATCATACGGCGCTTGCGGTTCTCGGTAGCTTGCTTGAGTTTGCCTTCCATCTGAATGGCAGAGTCAACCAATGACTCCAGGTCGGCAAAGGGAATGCTGACCAAGACACATTGCATCTCATCATGAAGTCCATCCAGAAACCTTTCTTGCTTCTTCTCAGTGGTGTTGGTGTCATCTGGGGCATACCTAGACAAGGTAAGGAACTTGTCACGGTAATCCACCACAGACATGGAACCTTGCTTCAGATTTCTGAACTCATCCCTCATCCTTTTAACCAATCCCATAGGGACATGGGCTTTGCTAAACTTGCTCTTGAACTCCTCCCAAGGCATCACATACCCTGGGGCTTGCATTGCACGGGTGCTATCCCACCAAGCTCTCGCTGCTCCAGCAAGATAGTGGGTGGTGTACAGAACCTTCTCATTTTCACCAACTTCGGCGACTGCCAAATTGTTCTCCATAGTGCGAAGCCAGTCATCGGCATCTAAGGGCTCTTCAGACTTAGTGAATATAGGAGGGTTGGTGTTTTGGAAACTCCTTAACTTGGATCGGTGATCACCATTGCCATTGTTTTCTCCTTCACCATGGCCATTGCCATTGCCATTGTTGTGGTTCATTGCCATCTGGGTTAATTGCTGAAGAGTGGCCAAGTTAGCTTGGCGCTCAGCTCGGGCTGCTTCCCGGTCTTCCATGATCAACCTTAGCAATTCAGCCATTTCCGGGTTCGGGGGTGGGGGTGCTCGCGGCATCTGAAGATAAGGTGTGTAAGACAAGAGGGAAAAGCTAATTTGCTAAGATTTAAAGGTAACATGGATGATGCAATTTTGTTTTACTAAGGCCTTAGAGGCCAAATTCAAATTTCATTCATCACTCATCAAACATATCATACATACGAGTTCACACATTACAAATGGTTTACATCAAACCATTGCGACTCGTCTACTAGAGAGGGGGATACAACTCACACCTACACGAAGTGAACATAAAGTGGAACTCATAGCTAGATAACACGTGGATCTCGGATCTAAACAGCGGGCTCCTCGGGGTCTTCCTCCTCGTCACTCACAATGAATCCATTGTGTCCACCATCCTCCGGATCATCGAGGTCCTCCATGAAGTCATCCTCATCACTAATGAGGGCATTATCCTCCTTGCGGAGATCAATGCCTTCCTCCTCACCAAGGTGATCCTCAAGACTCTCAATGTACGCAGTCAACTCCGCCACATTGGCCTTCAACTCCTCAAGGTCCTGTTCCTTCTCATCGCGCTGGCGACGAAGGCTCTTGCGCTCCTTCGCAAGAATCCTGATAGTGCTCCTCGCCTCCACCAGTGCAAAGTGCTCGAGGTTGGCCCTTGTACGGGCACGGTCGGCCTCCTGCTGAGTGGAGTACAGCAAGAAGTCCATGTGGTCGATGTAGGTACTCGGCTCATTCTGCCCGGGCATGTTTGCGGGACGCCCATCCGCATCACGCCGAGCAAAGTTCCTAAAGCGCTCTCCCTGAACCTCCTCAACGTGCAGTCCGCACAAGCGGGCGTGCATCTCTTGCATCGCTCGGACCAAACCATCGGCCCAAGTGTTCTCCACAAGCTCAAACTTGACCCTTGGAGAACCCAAAATCCCCTTCTTGCCACGGCAACTAGCTCGGATGAGCCATCGTAGCTCTCCATCTGGGTGCTCATTGAGCACGGCTCCCTTGAACTCCGGGTACAAACGGTTCAGGAACAAGGTCAGGGTGGTGAGGTCGCGCTCGAAACAAAGGCTGCCACCATGGCCCAACTGGTACTGCTCAGTGAATACCGGGGCCATCTACAAAATTTTAGATTAGTTCAAGTTAGTGATCAACTCAAGTGTGCAAAATTTTAAGTAGGCAAAAACTGAAGTATGTATAAAACTTTGCAACTAGAGAGGAAAGACTAAGAAATTTTGAAATCATTATTTATATATTTGCTTTTATCAAGTTTTCATTTAACGCCCATTCTAACTAAGGTCTCCTATGGTCAGCCTAGGCTCTGATACCAACTTGTGACGACCTCAAATTTGATAACAAATTCGAAGTGCCCGTTATGTATTCCACCGCAATCCCAGAATCATTGTTGCGATATACATAACGTAGTTGGTAACCAGTTCCATAGACATTACAATACGATGATTCAAATACAATGGTCATATAGACCAAGTCATATTACAACACAATATAGCAGCGGAAATAACGTCTTCGGCCCATGCCTTCTCCCTACAGGCAAATGGCGACTCACGGAGACGAGCTTAGTTCTGGTACTCTTCTTCATACCCTTCCTCCTGGTATTCCTCCCCATAGTCTGGCCAAGTTGATAGCCAGGGACACAGCCGTGAGTACATTGGATGCACTCGCAAACCATCTTATAAATGAAAAGATGAAGTAGATATGCAAGGTTGGGTATAGTGGACTAAGCACTAAGTTGGTTTGCAAAAGCTAGTTTTATTTCCCAAGAATGCTCATTGGTAGAAAAGAGGTTTAGTTCTCTAAGTTCATTCTAAAGAGGAACTTCAATGGGTCAAGATCATGGTCAAGTCAAGTCAATTCAAATTCATGTCATTCACCAAGTTCACCCTTGTTATTTTTAGTCTTGACAAAAGCCAGGTAGAGTTTGCCAACCGTCCATGACCGAGGACTCGGCTATTCGAATAGTTTGAAAACCTCTGCAGAGGGGTACACTTTACCCACAAGATTCGATACATCTGCCGGGAGAATTCCACGGTTCGCCATACACAAAGGTATGCGGGTTTCAGATAATCAAACAAAACCTTTCACTTGCTCATCCTAGTATAGGATCCTTCCCTAGAGCCCGGGATACGGAATTCCCGCTCCGGCGCCTCTAGTTCTGCCCATCCCGGGTACCGGGTTAGTGGAAACCACTTGGTCAAGAAGTATCCGCCCGTGGAGTCCTTCCATGAAGATTTGATGCAAGACCTCCCATACTAAGATAAACAAGCTACGGATTAAGCCCCTTCCCATATAGGGGTAACGTGGTTGTACGTTATAATTGGCACCCATGTACATCACTCGTTGTCAATTGAGAAATACATTTCATAGTTCTTAGTCAAGATTATTTTCTTTCATAAAGCCATCGTGTAGGAGCAATCTCCCATTTCAAGTTTCAAGTTCAAGTCACCACCTTTCAAATGGGGTTCCTCCAGAGATAGCCTCAACTTTTATTAGCGACTAAGCAACTACATTGAGTGAGAGTACTACTAACTAGGGTTGGATAAACTCAGCTTGATGCCCTTGATAATCAAGACATCAATACACTTCTATCATTCTACTCTAGCAATTCAATCATGCAATTTACTTAAAATAAGTAGAATGCAATAGTAAAACTAGGTAGTGGGAGTATGAATCAAAAGATGGCTTGCCTTGGTTGGCAAAGTGTCCGGGGTTCTCTTCTTCTTCTTGATAATAATAATCCCCTCCAATATCCTCCTCGGCAACACTAGCGTCTAATAACGAATAAACACAAAGCACACCATCACTTCACCAAGCTAACAACACACCAAGCACACATCTGTGTTTGTTAACCAAAGCATTCATGTTGCATTGTTATGGTGTTGGATTGTAAGTCTTTCTTCTAAGTTTTCTTCAAGTGTGCAAGCTAGATTCTTTACTAAGTAGCATAAGTGGTTCACTTGTGCAGCATTGGTGTTGATTTAGGGTTACTAAGACAAGTTTAGGTGGGATGGGTCCACTAAGTGAATTGGTAAAGAGGGCAATTAATTCTAAGTGTGCACTAGTGATCTATCATTTTATGCTAACAAATAGGTTTGGGTTAGGGTCTAAATGATCACACTAATATGGTTTGGGTAGATTAGTGTTGACTAACAGTAAGAGGGGTCATTAGTGAGTTCACATTTTAATTTTCATGATTTTTGATGGCTTAAATAATTTTCTAGAAATCTTTCATGATTAATAAAGCTATGGTCCCACTATTCATATCTAATTAAATTCCTAACTTATTTTGAATTCTAACCAGTTCTACTGTGTAGAGTATTTTATAAGCTTTCCAACGCATATTTATTTGCTAAAAACAGATTTGTAAAACTCCGGGAATTTGAATTGTAAAAACAGTGCTGAATTTAGTTCGAAAATCGGGCGGAAAAAAATAAAAACGGGAAAAGATTAGTGCTGAATCCAAACTGGGCCGCACACAGGAGGCTACCGGGCCGGCCCACTAGGCTAAAGCTGGCTGGAGGTTAAGTGAAAAAAAATAAAAGCTGACAAGGGGGGCCCGCTACTTAAAACGAAAGGGTATCGGGGCTTCTTCCCCGGGCGCTACTGGAACGTAAACGAGAGCAAGCTCTGGGAGCAGGGCGGCGACGGGGAGGCTCACCGGAGCGGCGGCGACCGGCGGCGAGGATGCAGGGCGGATGCGGGGGTCCTCCTCCGCCACCTCCAGCAGGTACAGCTCCGGGGAAAGCTCAGCAATGCCGGGAACGTGCGGTGGCCTGCGGGGACGTCGAGGTCGGCGAGCTCGACTGAGAGCACGAGAGCGAGGGAAACGTTGTCTAGGAAGGTGCTGGGGATGGTGTGGTTCTTTTCAGGGAAGAAGGGCGCCCTTTTATAGGCGGGAGAGGGAGCACCGGCGAGGTCCAGAGGCGGCCAGCACACCGTGTGTGTCGGCCGTGGGAGGGGCAAGGCTTGGTTCTGGCGTGGGCGGCGGGCTGCTGCGTGCTGTAGGAGCATCCTGGCGCGATGGGAGGGGCTGAGATGGTCTGGTTCAGAGGGGGGCATGGTAGGGGTCCGGTGTGCTCTTCTTCCATGCCATCCATGTCTCACGGCCGGTGCTTGTGCAGGGGAGACAAGGAATCGACCCAGGAGATCCCAGAGCACTGCTTGGAGGTCAGAGACTAGGGCTAGGGCTGCCCAACACTGTGGCAAATAGTTGATGCGATTTTGCTAGATTTCTGCCCACCAAGTGTTTGTTGAAATGCCCGCAAGAACCCAAAATTTGATTTTTCAAAATTTTCCACTTTGGGTGCTCATCATATTGGATAAGATACCCAGGCATATTTTTGTTACAGTGAAAGGTTGAGTTTTGCAAAAATTTATATTTCAAATTTGATATGGTTTCTGTTTCAGATTCAAACTTTGGCTCAAGTTTGAGTGGTGTTCTGGTTTGAAATTTGGGTAAATCTTTGTTGGTTGAGTTAGTCCACAACTTGGTTAAGCTCAACTCACTGGCCAAACATGAAGGTGGGTTCTAGGTTTCTTAACTCAAGGGCTCAAAGTAGGGTAGTCAAACAGATTTCCTAGATCATCTTTTCCTTCTCTTTTTCTTTCTTATTTTTATTTCTGGTTGCTTTGGTTCTTATAATCTTTCTCAATTGATTCTGTTGGTTCACTTAGAATTAACTAGACAATACACAATCAAAAACAACACACATGAAATCATAGAATACATAGAGTAGAAAATACATGTATGCATAAAATAATGAGTAAAAAGTTTTATTTGGGTCCAAAATTTGGTACTTTATTTAATAAGAAGTGGATTACAATTTCTGAGTTGTTACAATATGTGTGCACATACGTGCCGGACTGCAACAGCCTGACGCGCACGAACCAGATTGCAACCGCAGGGATTTCTGGGGCAGGTGTTTCTGGAGTAGGGATTTCGGGAGCAGGGATGTCCGGGATGGACGCTGATAAACAGGCGTGGCTAGCTAAGTATGCCACCGGAACGAGTCATGAGAATTTAGCCCCTGCAGCTCAAACGGTGGAGCAAATCAGTACCATCTTGAGAGACCAGTTCGGCTTCGTGCCGAAGAGGAGAACAATCGGCTATTCCAAGCCGTACCCCAACGAGTATGATCTGATTCCGCTTCCACCCAAGTATCGGCTCCCTGAGTTCTCAAAATTTAATGGTTCAGAAGGGTCTAGCTCGATCGAGCACGTGAGCCGATATTTGGCACAGTTAGGCATGATTTCAGCATCGGATCAGTTACGCGTAAGGTTCTTTGCGCAATCTCTGACGGGACCAGCTTTTGGGTGGTACACCTCGTTGCCACCAGATTCGATCCGGACCTGGAAGCAGCTGGAAGAACAGTTCCATATTCAGTATCATTCATTCTCCGCAATACACGATTTGACAACTCTGGCACCACATTCTCGAAAACCGCTATGGCATTGAACCACCTTCCACTATTCCCCTTATTTAAATCCATCCGAACCATTTGCATCCTCATTCTTCTCCAATAGCCAAAAAATCCTCTTCCTCCACCATGGCCTCCTCTTCTTCCTCCAACACCTCCGGCCTCTCCTTCCAATCCTCCGACTCTGTTAACCGGGAGCCGACGCCGGAGCACCCGCCAATGGCGGCGTACGAAGCTCTCGCCCCACAATGGTGGGACGAGAGAGACTGGGACTTCGCCGCCCAGTCAGAGGACGACGAGTCCCTGACCGACGGCGAGGAGGACTTCCAATTCCTCGTCGACGGGGAACTGGAGGCGGAGAGCACCGACGACGCCGTGTCCTGGGGCGAGGACATCAGCTCCTCCGATGAGGAGGAAGAAGCAGAGGAGGACACCTCCTCCGACGAGTACCCGCCGGTGAAGCGCTTCCGCGCCGGGTCCAGCGAGGACACCGACGACGACGACGAGGACGAGGAGGCCCCCGCTGACAACTTCAGCAGCAGCGGTGAGGACTACGCCGGCAGCAGCGCCGATGATAGCGAAGACGGCGGCGGCAATGGCAACGGCGACGACGACGACCGCCGCCTTTTAGATTAGGAAGTAGTAGTAGTAGTAGATCCCCATTTTGTAAGCAATCGGCTTCATGTAAACAACCATCTTTGGAATCAACAAAGCTTGCTTCTCCCCAATTTGATTTTGCCGATAGTCAAATAGGTCAACGTTCCAAAAGCCGATAGTAACGAATCGGCTTTCACCATACAACGTTTGATACGATCAACCAAGTCAAAGCCCAAAGAGCCGATGGCAACACATCGGCTTTTCCCACAAACGTTGGCAAGGTCAAACTCGGTCGCTTATTTAGACAAGTCTGAGCGGTCACTTTCCAATTTCAACGGTAACCTGCAACCATCTTCAAAAAGGCTAACTCAGACCTCCAATTGCCTCATTGAACAAACCGGGCTCACGGCGACACGAACCCTAGATTCCCCACCGCATAGATCCATCTCCGCCGGCGAATTAGATGGCAGAATCGTCCAGCGCCAACACAGCAGTCTCCGGCCTGAAGGTAATCCTTAACTGTTCCTCGCAAACCGAGCACGGTGCTAGAATTAATAGCAAACACCTGAATTAATGCTTTATCCCATCATTGAAATTTTAGGTTTCAGACATTCTGCTGCCGCATCCTTCTCTCCCCAATTCTCTCTGCCTTGGCCCCCGTACAGAATCTAGTCCTGCCCATCTGATCTCTTGCGAGGCAAACAGAATTCCCTTCGTAAGCCAAAACTTAGATTTAGATTCTTGGGCCGACTGCTTACGAGCCTGGCCTAATCCTCCCGAATATTGGGTTTCTTGGTACAGTAGGGTAGCCAAAACTTACCAATCCCAATGGGAAACCACAGGAATAGCCGATGCCTTGACTTTGTCACTGTCTCCCCTTGAGAAACATGAGAATCTTCTAAAAACCATCGGCTACTTCTGGTCTGATGCTCTGAACTGCTTCATGTTCGGCCATGGCCCCATGACACCAACTCTGTTAGACGTGGTGATGATCACTGGTCTGGACGTCACATCACCCAGCCCCTCTGCTTTTATGCTGCCAAAAGTCCCCTTCAAGCTTTCTTCCAAAACAGATTGCACGAACTGGGGTGCTTATCTTCGAAGCCACATGAAAACTAAGGGCCCTGTCACAGAGAAAGAACACACGGCCTTCCTCAATTTCTGGCTGGAACATTTTATATTCTGTGGCCCTTCCCTTGCTCCAACCAAGAATTATCTTCCCTTGGCCTACGAACTTGCCAGAGGCACTCAACTTGGCATCGGTAAACTGTTCCTTGGAGAAGTCTATCGATATCTCCAGTTGATGTCTGTCAAACTATCCTCCCACATAGCAGTCAAAACAGGAGGTCTTGGTGGTTTCTTCAACTATGGGCTCAGCTGTACTTTCAAAACCATATCCCAAACTTCCCCCTTTTGGCAAGTTGCACCTTTCCAGATGTCAAAGGGAAGCAGATCCGATGCACCAGCTACGGCCAAGCTCTGTACAGCCTGCCAGGTAGTAAACTGATCCCTCATGAAGCATCCAAGTGGTTCAGCATTTTCTTCCAAGGCCTGGACAATCCTATCTTCTTTCCTTACACGGAGGAATCGGAAAATTTTGAAAATCCAATCTCCTTCAGGCTGGACAACTTTGCCGATGACACTAGCACTCGGCAGCTATTCTCCACCGTGATCCGTCCCTGCTTCCTCCCAGTTGGCATGAGCACCTCCAACAGAATAATCAAACCTGGATACGAGTTCTACCAGCCGGTCGTAGCAGCTCGGCAATTTGGCCTTGGGCAAGTACCTCCTCATTTCTTTCTCCACCACCTCACAGAGAGCAGAGCTGACCTGCCCGATTCTCTCATCAGTCAGAGGTGTTATTCTTTCTTCGATGCTCTGACCATCCCAATTCCTAACAACCTCACCTTCGCTTCATCAACCGATGGTTTTGAGAACTGGTGGTCAATGTGGAAGACTCATGCCTTCAGGAGAGCTCTGGGACCATTGCTGGAACAGCTCGATGCTGAATATGACATCCCCATAGAACAGGTACTGCTACTTGCAAATTTTCAAGTTTTCTTGATGCAGCTCACGACGATTCTTTCAATATCCTGCTCTGTCTCCTTGCAGCAACAAGATGGTCCAGAACCTACTAACGAGGATGGCTCCCCCTTCGAATTCCTCCCACCTGCTCCTGTGGCCCTTTTCTACAAAAACTCGCCACCTTTGAAACAGGTCGTGATGCAGAACCAGCCGATATCACCAAAATCGGCTTCCAAGAGCCAAGCAACTTCCGGGTCAGCTGCCTCCCGAATTCCAACTAAAACAAGAACGGCGGTGAGGAAGATAGTGGCCAAGAAACTTTTGAGACCGGAGCCCTTCTCCAGAGAGCTCGCACGTACGCTGATTCATGCCTTGGTTGATCTCATTTATCTTTGTAAACGTGCTCGTGCTTACCAACTCTCCCTTTCTTACAGGTCTCCATCGAAGACACCTCCAGCGAGGAAACACAACTTAATCGAGGAGATTCGAGCTCAGCAGATTCGGAGAGAACCACCACACCGAGCCAGCCAGATGTGCCACCATCGGCTTCCAGGAAAAGGCCTGTTCCTGAACCTGTTGCCCCCCGAGCATCAGTCGAGGCGGGGCAAGCTGTGAGCCCCAAGAGGGCTCGCAAGGGACTGCAAACTTCTTCTTCGAGCCAGGAGGCTTCGAAAGTAATTATCCTCCATACTCTTACCACTCCTTTTTATGCCGATTCATTGCTATTCACATCGGCTAAGCACCTTTCATGCAGACGAAGGACACTCCTAGTGGGAAAGTCGAGGAAGTGCCGATGTCTTCCACAAGCCTAGATCTAGTAATCCCTGAAGGTGTAGATGAAACGGTTGCCAATCTGGCCAAGCCCTCAGCAACAACACACGAGCCGATTGTCTCGCTGTCGGCTTTCCCCCTGATCTCAGGAGAGGTATGTTCGCTTCTTTCGACTCATCCTTCCCTGTTTGACGCATACTGACGCCACTTCTGCCTGCCAGGGTTGTGATATCTCAGGCTTGCTGACGTTTGACCCTGAATCCATCGAACCAGCTCCCTCTGCTGCCAACGATGAACCACGAGCAAGCGCTGTTCTACCTCAATTCCAGCGTCTCAAAGCCTTGCTGTCCTCCCCAATCGAGAGGTTGGTCGAGGGTTCTGAAGAGGTGAAGAGTATTCTTGACGAAATCAAGGACCAACTCCCGGTAGCATTGCAGGTGAAGCTTTGGCCAGTTGTGACTCTGTCTTTCTACGGGTCAAGGGTGAAGTTGGCTCGTGAGAGGATCAATCTACGCCACGCCCAACTCCCACTGAAGGCCGATATTGCAGCCAAATGTCAGCGGCTCAATGAGAAAAAGGCGTCTCTGGATGCCAAAACTGACACCTCTGTCAGCACCGCCGAGCTTGGAGAGTCGATGGCTGTGCATTGTTTTTTTTTATTTGGCCGATTTCATGTATCGGCCCCCATGTTTCACTGGATATATTTTTTTTACTGGCCGATTTCATGTATCGGCCCCCATATTTCACTGAATATATTTTTTTTACTGGCCGATTTCATGTATCGGCCCCCATATTTCACTGTCCATCATCCCACATGCTTGGGAAATATTTCTTGAGATGCTGACCGTTAACAGCCACTGGGAATTTCACACCGTCCAGCTCCTCAAGCATGTACGCGTTGCCCCTTAAAACTTGGTCGACCCTGTATGGCCCGTGCCAATTTGGAGACCATTTACCGTATGCTGCATCCTTAGTTCCCAATGGCAATACAGCTTCCCATACCAGATCCCCAACGTGGAACTCCTTTGGTCTCACCTTCTTATTATATGCACGAGCTACCTTGGCTTTGTTCTCTTTAATTTTCCCAAGCGACCACAGCCTAAGTTCAGTTAAATCCTCAACACTGTCACTCATCAGGGCTGCATATTCTTCAGTTGTTAGATCGTTCTGAAAAGTGACACGTCTCGATCCAGCCGTAATCTCCCATGGCAATACGGCTTCTTGTCCATAGACTAGATGGTATGGCGAGGTTTTTATCGCTCCATGACATGACATGCGATAAGCCCACAAAGCTTCTGACAAAACCTCGTGCCAACGCCTAGGGTGCTCATCGATTTTTCTCTTGATCAGCTTGATAAGGCTCTGATTGGACGCTTCAGCTTGCCCATTTGCTTGAGCATAGTATGGAGATGATCGGATCAGCTTAACTCCCGTGTCCTCGCAGAACTCTCTGAACTCGTAGAAATGAAGACCGAACCTCCATCGGTCGTGACAGTTTGGGGAATCCCGAATCTATGAATGACATGTTCTTTCACGAAATTGATAACATCCTTCGAGTTTACTGACTTCATAGGGACGGCTTCCACCCATTTAGTGAAATAATCCGTAATGGCCAAAATCCACATGTGGCCTTTGCTTGATGGAGGGTTGATCTTGCCAATCATATCCATGCCCCAACCTCGGAATGGAGAATGTGTTGCCTGTCAAAACCCACCGGCGAGCAGCGACGAGCAACACGAAGAGCCGGGAGGCTCCCAGAGCTGCTGGTGGGCCCTGGTCCCTCGGTCAACGGCCCGCAAAACTCCGGCACACGTCCTGGCTGATGCAAGGGCGTGCCACCTGACCTATACCTGATCAGGAAGGTGATGGATTGCTTCGATTGGTTTCCTGCATGGCAGTCATGTAAACATTAAATACGAGCCTCGATCGGCTCTCAGGTTTCCCTGTGAATCGGCTCAGGTAGCCGATTGTCCCATGGATCTGCATTGGATCTACGATAACATGGGGTTTTGCTTTAACAATACAAGTCAAATCGATCTACGACAGTTTAACGCTTTCACCACATAATTGGAACATCCCACACGTAATTGAGCCTGGTAGATACGAAAGATAACAGAAACTAACCCTAGAGGAGGCCAAAAAACCAACGTAGAGTCAATTCCCGGAACAACTCCTCTCGAATTAGCAAACCATATCCTTACGTACTACTGGACCGTTCAACCCGTTTGTGAGGCCTGACCATGCGGATATTAAACTAATCCTTGGAGAACAAGGAACAACTATGACAGATTGAATCGACTGAATAAAGATCAAGCAAGATGCTGCCCTTACACCCAAAATAGGTGCAAAGGCAGCGAGATCTCTAGGGGCAGCATGACTAAGCAAACAGAAACAAAAAGCACTGATGCTAGCCCAAACAGATCTATGATAACAGTATTACTCGCCATCAACAAGGCTTCAGTACGAGCAACACCAAATAACACATAAGCAGATGCTGCCTAGATCGCGAGATGCGATCTAGGCAGCACGACGCTTACCTGAAAGAAACCCTCGAAACAAGGGGTGGCGATGCGCCGAGATTGTGTTTGTTGCGAACGTGGTCGTCCTTCTGCTGTCCACATTCCGGGCAGTTGTCGACTGTAGGCAATCGGCTCATTCCCGCATCCCAACAGTACTTGAAGAAAGGACAATCCCAATGTTTATCCACGCCTTCCTTTTCCTTTGACCTTCCCCTAGCGCGGTGCTCATATCTTTCATCATATCTATCATGCCGACGGTATCTCCCATCGTATGCGTCGGTCCGACGATCTCCTTCATCATCACTGTCGTACTGCCGACGTCGGTCATACTGACGCTCATACTTGTTAAGGAGATGCGTGGAGTGTGGCTTCTGATATCGCACGCTTTTCACTTGTTCCTCGGTTATATACCGCCTATCATCATAACGGGGCCGGTCGCGTGGACCGGCCTCTTCCTTTCCTTTGCCCCGGGAGTGGCCGCTTTCCTCCTTATACTTGGCATGGTGGTACACAGGCCCTGCCATGTTAATATCGAACGAGAAATCTAGCTGACGCCTCGTGGAGTGGCTGTGCTCTACCATGTTGATGCCAGGAAACGGGTTTGTGTCTACTTTCATGGCGAACTGCCCAAGGATCAGACGGCCCTGTTCTATCGCCGTTTGGATCTGCCGACGTAGCTCCTTGCAATCATTGGTGGTGTGGGTGAACGAGTGATGCCACTCGCAGTATGATCTCCCGTTCATCTCTTGCGCCGTAGGGATTTTATGGCCTTCGGGTAACTTAGCTGCTTTTCCTTCAGCAGTAAATCGAATATCTGCTCAGCTTTGCCTACATCGAAGTCGAACCCTTTTGCAGGCCCTTGCTGTTTCACCCATTTGCAGGACACAGGATCTGCTCCCCGAGCCCATTCAGCCACGGCTATCTCCTGGTCTTCTGCAAGATCCTCTTCTTCTGTATCGACCAGCCTATCGGACGTTTGAACTTGTCTTGGTACAACTCAGGGTGGCGCTGCTCATACATTGTCAGTTTCTGGACCATGTGCGCCAGTGAATTGTATTCTACTTGGAAAGCCAGATCCTTGATCGGGGCTGAGAGACCCAACACGGCCAGCTCGACTGCTTCTTTCTCAGTTAAACGAGCCGAATAACATCGGTTCTTGACAGTCCTGAAACGCTGAATATACTCAGCTACCGTTTCTCCCCGCTTCTGCCGCACCTGTGCCAGATCGGCAATGCCAGCCTCGGTAGCTTC
>QXEO01000065.1:0-204326 GCA_007115705.1 Dactylis glomerata
CACTCGCAGCAATTATTATTATTGTATTTTATTTACTCGTACTTTATTTACTTGCATTACCAAATACCCCTGAAACCCATTTGCTAGTATTTATAGTGAATCCTTGATCAAAACTGCTTGTCAACGCCTTCTGCTCTTCGTTGGGTTTGACACTCTTATTTATCGAAAGTACTATGATACACCCCCTATACTTGTGGGTCATCATCCCCCAATACCACCGCTTAGTGGAAACGAGCTAGCCTCCATGGCTTGCTCACCGGAGAACAAGGTGAGCCTCCGTGGCATTGGTCGACTTAGTGTCACCACACCTCTCCAACGTAGATGTACTTCCCCTCAAAAGGAAGGAACTACGGGAATACATCCTTGCTTGTATCTTACTTATTTACATATTGCTTGCTTGCTTGTCACTTATAGGAAATTCACCTAGTTGCACATCTAGTGAATTTACTTTGTGTCAAGCCCTAAAATTGAAAAAGAGTAAAAATTTGTGTAGCGCCTATTCACCCCCCTCTAGTCGCCCATTACGATCCTTTCAATTGGTATCAGAGCGGGAGCTCTTTGATTGGGCTTAACTGCCTAAGAGAATATGGGCAACGAGGATCCCGTCACTAACTCGGATTTCAACACCCTCATGACCCAAATGGGGGCCATGATGGCGGAAATCCAAAGTCACAGAACTCAGCTTGAAGCCCTCGCTAGTGGTACATCTAGTACTACTCCACCAACCCCGGTTGACCCCTCGGATAAGCCAACCTTAAACAAGGATGATCCGGAGAAGGTTGAGGTTGTTGAGGGCGACGAGGACACAAACAATAAGGGTAACACACCTAGGGAACAAAGCTCAGGGATTCCACCTCCGGTGAGCTATGTCTCCGGAAGACACCTTCAAATGCCACACCTTGCTTCATGCGGTCCTCCACCACCACTTGATGCTTCTAGCTTTGCCAATTGGCCAGATAACATGCGCTCTCACATAAACTTTGTGTCTATTGAGCTTTGGAGGATCATTGAGCAGGGATTTCATCCATCTTCCAAGGACTTGAACAACTTGCAACCATGGGAGCTCATCGACAAGCAACTCAATGCCTCCGCATTGCACCTCATCCACATGTCACTCTCCGAGAAGGACAAGGTGTTTGTTCGCAACATCACCTCTGCCAAGGACGCTTGGGATGCTCTCATGAACCTCTTCATCGGCAATGAGAGCATTCAAGAATCCAAGTATGATGAAGCACACAACAAAGCGGACAAATTTTCCATGCTTGATGGTGAAAGCCCTGAAGAACTCCATAGGCACCTCTCGGCACTTCAAGTGAAGCTAATTGATCTTGGCTCTACCCAATGTGATGGGAAGTGGATGAAGAGGAAGTTCATCCAAGCTCTCTTGCCCTTCTTCAAAGATACCGTGAACTCAATCAAGGGAGATGCCAACTTCCAGAAGATGACCGCACATGACATCTTGCAAGAGATTGTTGCAAGAAAGATTTCTGAGAAGAATGTGGATGATGCTCTTGCCCATGCTCATGGTATTCGTGCTCCTAACCTTGCTTTGAAGGCCAAAGTTTCATATTATGAAGAAGCAAGTTTAGTGGAAGAGGAAGAGATAATGAGTGGAAGTCCCGAGGACATGAAGTATGCTCATGTCGAGCACATGGCTCTTGCTCAAAGGGCATTCATGAAGAAGTGGAAGTCATCTAGCCCCTCCAAGCCTAAGGCCACAAATAGAGTGAGGAGTTGCTACAATTATGGTAACCGATACCACTTCATTGCGGATTGTCCTTATGAAAGAGTGGAGGATCACAATGGAAGACTTGTCTGCAAGGAGATGAAGGCCAAGTCATATCCTCCAAGGAACTCCGACAAGAAGAAAGCTGTTCCAATACACGCTTTGACAACTCAACAAGAATTCCTCTCCGGTGATGATGCAAGTGATGATGAAGCAGTAGGAAGGGCCGCCATTGCCATTGCCAAACCTACCTCTTCGTCATCCCTCTTCGCTTCCGCAAACAAGTCCAAGCGCACCAACTAGAAAGGGACATGTCTCATGGCTCACACTACAAAGGTATGATACGTCTCCAACGTATCTATAATTTTTGATGCTCCATGCTTGTTATTACACCATTTGCCTATTGTTTTGTTACACTTAGTGGCACTTTTATGCATTTTCCGGAACTAACCTATTAACGAGTTGCCACAGTGCCAGTTTCCTGTTTTCTGCTGTTTTTGTGTTTCAGAAGTGATACACAGGAAATATTCTCGGAATTGGACGAAACAAGTTCCTGAAGTCTTATTTTACCCGGAAGCTTCCAGAGATCCGAAGGAGAGTCGGAGGGGGGCCACCAGGGCCCCACACGCAGGGGCGGCGCGGCCAGGCCCCTGGCCGCGCGAGCCCCGCGTGAGGGCGCCTGGCTCCTCCTCTGACGACGCCCCTTCGCCTATAAAAAGCCTCGGGACGGAAAACCCTAAAAGAGTCGACAATTTTCCAGAAGCAGTTCCGTAGCTCCGCCGCCGCCGTCGACGAATTTCGGGGGACAGAAGTCTCTGTTCCGGCACCCTGCCGGGACGGGGAAGTGCCCCCGGAGCCATCTCCATCGGTCTCCATCGCCGTCTCCGCCGTCTTCATCGACCTCACCGCCATCTCCATCAACCTTGCTATCTCCTATGATGAGGAGGGAGTAGTTCTCCCCCGGGCCTGAGGGATCTACCGGTAGCTATGTGGTTCACCTCTCTCTCCCATGATGTGATCTTTATGTGATCGTGAGCTTTGTATCATGTTGAACAAGTAGATGTTATTATTCAGATATTATGTGTACTCTAGTGGTGTTATTAAAGTAATCTATTCCTCCTGCCATGGTGTAACGGTGACAGTGTGTGCATCATGGTGGTACTTGGTCTAGGCTATGATTGTGATCTCTTATGGATTATGAGAATAATTATTGCTATGATAGTATTGAAGTGATCTATTCCTCCTTTCATGGTGTAATGTTGACAGTGTGTGCACCGTGTTAGTACTTGGTCTAAGTTGCAATAATATCTATCTTGAGTTGTGCTTTGATTTCGATATCTCTATGAGTGGTGTTTGTCAAGTACTTGATGAACTTTAAGGGGTGCTTCTGTAGCCACTACACAATGATTAGTGTTATTCAATAGGAGAGTAATTCAGAGTACCATAGTGAAGAGAAGTTGTTTATTTGTTCAATCATGTTATATTTGTTGGGAGTGTGTCCACTAGTGAAAGTATGATCCCTAGGCCTTGTTTCCAAGCATTGCACACCGTTTATTTCCTGTTTTGTTACATGTTTGCTCGCAGCGATTTTTATTCCAGATTGCATTTACTACTTATAATCATCACTACTACTTGTATTTCACTATCTCTTCACCGGACTAGTGCACCTATACATCTGACAAGTGTATTGGGTGTGTTGGGGACACAAGAGACTTTCTGTATCGTAATTGCAGGGTTGTTTGAGAGCGATAGCTTTGACCTCTTCCTCCCTGAGTTCGATAAACCTTGGGTGATCCACTTAAGGGAAACTTGCTGTTGTTCTACAAACCTCTGCACTTGGAGGCCCAACACTGTCTACAAGAACAGACGCGTGTGTAGACATCAAGCTATTTTCTGGCGCCGTTGCCGGGGAGGTAAGGTAAAAGGTACTCGCATCCTCCCGTGTGAGTGCTCGGAGTTATTTCCTTTAGATTCTGCAATTACATCTTTTTGTTTCTTGTTTTTATTTTCACTAGTTAGGCTTAATGGAAAACAAAGAGTTCTTTAGTCTTTTTCCTGATTTTAGATTTGAAGAGAAAATTGAAAATCCTTTGGAGCTTATTTCGCATAGCAATGTTATTAGTACGAATGCTTTGAACACTGTTATTACTAATGCTATAGAAAAGTCTAAGCTTGGGGAAGCTAGTTTTGTTAAGCATGATATTTTTAGTTCCCCAGCTTTAGTGGAGAAAGTTTGTTCTAATAATATTTTATCTTCCATATGTGATGTTCCTTCTTATGATGATATGTTTGAAGAATATGCTTTGCGAAATAGCTGTTCTCTTGCTTATGATGATACTAAACCTCTAGTTTATGATGGCTATGATGATGAGTATAATATTTTCAGTTCACCTACTATTGAGGATAAAATTAGTTATGATTACAATATGCCTCCTATTTATGATGGTTATGGTGATGAGAATAATTATTCTGTTGAATCTGCTCCTACTACTATTGTTCCTGTGGTGAGTATTAATTCTTTTATGCATGTGGCTCATGATAGGGATGTTTTATGTGATAGTTATATTGTTAGTTCTATTCATGATGCTACTGAAAGTTATTATGAGAGAGGTAAACATGGTTTGATGGATCTCAACAATATTAAGTTTCCCCTCTTTATGTTGCAAATCTTGAAGTGGCACTTGTTTTATCTATCCATGCTTGCTACTATGTGCCTCGTTGATTTATTTTCTTACAAGATTCCTATGCATAGGAAGTGGTTCAGATATAAATGTATTTCACATTTGCTTTTTGATGCTCTCTATTGCTTTAAGTTCCTATATGGCGCCTTTGCCTCAAGCTCTTATATGGCGCCCACATGAGCATCTCTGCAAATTACTGCGCCTAGCTCAAAGGCGTTAAAGAAAAGCACTCTTGGGAGATAACCCATTGTTTATTTTTCAGTACTTTTACTTTTATTTGAGTCTTGGAAGTTATTACTACTGTAATAACCACTCCTTATCCTTTTATTTCGTTGTTGTGCCAAGAGAAGCCTCTAATTCAAGTGAGGTAAAGATTTGGGGATGTTGCTGTCCTGAAACTGTTTTCGGTGCTGCACCGTAAAAATTCGTATAAATTCTCTGTTTATCTTTTGGACCTGAAATTTCTTGTGCATATGCCCAGGTTATATCCAAACTTTTGTTAGTAGAACACTTTTTGATTTGAGCAACAGAAAACCCCTCAAAAATTCGACCTTTGTCAGCTGTTCAGTTTTGACAGATTTTTGCCAATATTTGTGTTTGCCACTTTATCGCTTTCTTTTGAGTTCTTTTGATCATGGAACTTTTGGGGAGGTTGCTACAGTAGTATTTGCTATATATGTGGTGGTTTTGAGTTGAAACCTAAAGCAAATAGAGGATTGATTATATGTTATGCTTGCACTAATGTTGCTAATAGATTTGTGTTTAGTTTTGTATGAAGGAAGTTTTCAAGTGTAGGGATTGGAGAATGATGAGATGAGTTGAAGAATGGACAAAAGCTCAAGCTTGGGGATGCCCATGCATCACCCCAAGAAATATCCAAGAAGTACAAGCGTCAAAGCTTGGGGATGCCCCCGAGGCACCCCTTCTTCATCGGCAAAAATCAGGTCAGCTTTCAAAACACTATATTTTTATTGCTTCATGCACTATGTGTTTTTCTTGGAGCGTCAGTTGTTTTAGTTTTCTTAGTTAGTTTAGTTTGTTTGTTTGCTGCAATAAATGGTTGGACCCCAACAAATTTCTTTTGGAGGAGATGTACTCGTTTTCATTTGCAAAGAACGCTCTAGTTTTCACTCTTATTAAAAATGAGCGTTCTTCTTTTTCTGCTACTGCTTTTGGTTTTCGTTTTCGCCTTGATTTGCGTTCAGACCTTGTCATATCTTTTCATCAAGGTGTATTTTTGCCTCTGATCTTTATTGGTTTTCATCAAAAGAGGTGTTTATAAAAATTTCAAATGGTGTTGGAAAAGAGAAAAAGCTTTGTGCAAAATAGTGGTACAAGAAGGAGCTTGTGTAGAGTGCGGCTTAGGCTTTTTCATGTCATGCTTGATGTCTTTTTGATAGTATGCTTAGTGGTTTTGCTGTAGCATGACTTGTCTCAAATAACTGAGATTGCTTAATGAGCCTTTGAAAAAAATCATGCGTTGTTTTTATTGTATGGAAGCATTATTTTGGTTTTCTCCTTGATGCTTTATTTGGGTTGACTTGGCGCATGCTCACACATGTTAGACTCTTACAAAGTCGCCAATAGCCTCTATGATCATTTAGTTTTTGACTTTTGATGCCATCTTATGCTTCTTTTAATGTCGCTTTGTCGCTTTGCATGATTATGGCCATTATTGCTCTCTTAGTTGGTCGCTCCCAGTCTTTTGCTAGCCCTCACCTTGTACTGAGTATGAGCTCTACTCGTGCATCCAACTCCTAAAAGCCAAAGTTTTCCAAAGTGTCCACCATACATACCTACTAGCAATTTGCTATTCCAAGTAAATTTGACTTGCTTTTATTTTCTCTTCAAATTAAACTCTTACCAGTGTTATGCGAAATTCGGTCAGTAAAGCTCTCACGAACCGGAAGGCACACTTTACTTTTTCCTGTTCTTAAAAATTTGACATTGTGGTCTCTTATGTTGAGTTGTTATGCTTGCAAGTTGTAAGTTGGATTCTAGCCCATCCATGCTGTCATGGGGCAAGCTTTCAACATTGCACTTCTTATTTGAGTTGATATCGTGATCTTTTGTTTATGGATGCCCGCGGTGTGAAATGAATTGGGAATCTTGTGGGGATCATGGAGTTTGTATATGTGTTAGGGAAACGCCGGGCCGCCAATCTAAGCCATGCATAATTCATGGTGGAAATTTGCAGCATACCCATGGTGAACATTCGACGACGCATCTCACAATAAAAAGCTAAACAAAAGGCAAATAAAAGGGATGTCGAGGTGTTCATTGTCTGCTTGTCCTGTCATTTTGGTGTGGGCTTGTTCCATGTCATCGGGCACGGAGGTACCCCATTGGCGGTTCTCAATGATATGCATATACTTACAATGACAAGAGCCTTGCTTGGGACTCTAAGTAAAGTAGCATGAGGTTTGGGTACTCATATTCACGGGGCACGAGGTTTTCAACTTATGATTTGTCAATCATATGCATCATAATTGTTCTCGCATTAACTTTAACCATTCAAGATGCTTATGATGGGGGCAATGAGAGCTCAAAGCCGGTAAGTACCATAATTTTTGAAGGTTATAAAACTTGCAATCACTGCTTCCCTCTGCGAAGGGCCTTTCTTCTACTTTTATGTTGAGTCACCACCTTCTTTCTTTATGCACCATTAAGAGAGCATAGTTGTCATTCTTAGTGTGATATGCATTGTCCCAAAGTTCATTGATTGATTCATATTGTTGGTTTCACTTGTTCTTAAATTATTTGTATCTAGTCGCCCTCTTAAACTTGAAGGTGTCCTATGCATTTATGTTTTGCTCTCTTTGAAGGACAAGCTGAAAACCATTTGCATGTTTTTCCTTATGATTTGAACACACATTTGACTTTCATTGTTTCATTTTCATGATCTTTTGTTTGTGTTCATTTGCATGTTTACAACATGGTTGCTAAGTTCTTATTGTCATGATTATATCTTCATGCCCATGTTTTAAGTTCTTATGATCCCAGCTCACCAATGCTTACATATATGATCAAGATTGTGTAGGTGCATGTCACCTCAAAAATTATTCTTTTGTTATCACTTACCTACTCAAGGACGAGTAGGAGTTAAGCTTGGGGATGCTTGATACGTCTCCAACGTATCTATAATTTTTGATGCTCCATGCTTGTTATTACACCATTTGCCTATTGTTTCGTTACACTTAGTGGCACTTTTATGCATTTTCCGGAACTAACCTATTAACGAGTTGCCACAGTGCCAGTTTCCTGTTTTCTGCTGTTTTTGTGTTTCAGAAGTGATACACAGGAAATATTCTCGGAATTGGACGAAACAAGTTCCTGAAGTCTTATTTTACCCGGAAGCTTCTAGAGATCCGAAGGAGAGTCGGAGGGGGGCCACCAGGGCCCCACACGCAGGGGCGGCATGGCCAGGCCCCTGGCCGCGCGGGCCCGCGTGAGGGCGCCTGGCTCCTCCTCTGACGATGCCCCTTCGCCTATAAAAAGCCTCGGGACGGAAAACCCTAAAAGAGTCGACAATTTTCCAGAAGCAGTTCCGTAGCTCCACCGCCGCCGTCGACGAATTTCGGGGGACAGAAGTCTCTGTTCCGGCACCCTGCCGGGACGGGGAAGTGCCCCCGGAGCCATCTCCATCGGTCTCCATCGCCGTCTCCACCGTCTCCATCAACCTCACCGCCATCTCCATCAACCTTGCTGTCTCCTATGATGAGGAGGGAGTAGTTCTCCCCCGGGCCTGAGGGCTCTACCGGTAGCTATGTGGTTCACCTCTCTCTCCCATGATGTGATCTTTATGTGATCGTGAGCTTTGTATCATGTTGAACAAGTAGATGTTATTATTCAGATATTATGTGTACTCTAGTGGTGCTATTAAAGTAATCTATTCCTCCTGCCATGGTGTAACGGTGACAGTGCGTGCATCATGGTGGTACTTGGTCTAGGCTATGATTGTGATCTCTTATGGATTATGAGAATAATTATTGCTATGATAGTATTGAAGTGATCTATTCCTCCTTTCATGGTGTAATGTTGACAGTGTGTGCACCGTGTTAGTACTTGGTCTAAGTTGCAATAATATCTATCTTGAGTTGTGCTTTGATTTGGATATCTCTATGAGTGGTGTTTGTCAAGTACTTGATGAACTTTAAGGGGTGCTTCTGTAGCCACTACACAATGATTAGTGTTATTCAATAGGAGAGTAATTCAGAGTACCATAGTGAAGAGAAGTTGTTTATTTGTTCAATCATGTTATATTTGTTGGGAGTGTGTCCACTAGTGAAAGTATGATCCCTAGGCCTTGTTTCCAAGCATTGCACACCGTTTATTTCCTGTTTTGTTACATGTTTGCTCACAGCGATTTTTATTCCAGATTGCATTTACTACTTATAATCATCACTACTACTTGTATTTCACTATCTCTTCGCCGAACTAGTGCACCTATACATCTGACAAGTGTATTGGGTGTGTTGGGGACACAAGAGACTTTCTGTATCGTAATTGCAGGGTTGTTTGAGAGGGATAGCTTTGACCTCTTCCTCCCTGAGTTCGATAAACCTTGGGTGATCCACTTAAGGGAAACTTGCTGCTGTTCTACAAACCTCTGCACTTGGAGGCCCAACACTGTCTACAAGAACAGACGCGTGTGTAGACATCAAGGTATCACCTACACTCACACCCATCATACCTAATATCTTATCTTTGATGGATTGTGTTGACTCAATTGATGATAAGGATGAGCTTAGTGAAATGGACATCTTTATGTCAACTTTGCATGGGGAGACCAAAGCTCGCTTTGAGATTCTCCTAGATCAATATAACGAGTCTCTCCAACTTAATGTTAAAATTGAGGAACGCATCTTTGAGTTATAAGGGCATGCTCATGAGTATACCGATGAAATTGCTACTCTCACTCAATCCCTTGAGGTTGAGCAAGACCTTAGGATGGCACTTGAGGCATCCAAGTTGGGTCTTGAAGAATCTCATAATTTGGACATTGCTAGACTTAAAAGTGATCGTGATATTGCTCAATCTGTTGCTAATGAACTTAGGTTGCAAAATGAGAAACTTAATCTTATAATTGCCAAAGAAGCAACCAAGTTCCCTTCTAGCACTTTTATTGCAAGTTCATGTCACACTAACCCTCTTTATGAGAAAGATCTTCCCAACGGGGATAAAAGGCTTGATGAGCTCTTGAGTGCCCAAAAGCAACATGGTGACAAGACCAAACTTGGCTTCATCTCCAAGTCAAAGAAGAAGAGGAACAAGAAGAAGAACAACAACAACAAGAAGTTTCTCGTGCCTACTCCTCCTCCTAAGAAGCGCATCCCAAATGACATATGCTTTGATGAGGATGGCAATGTCTTTGAGGAGGAGGGTGAGCTAGCGAAGGAAGTGGTTGGGAATGCCAAAAGGGCAATTCCAAATCACAACAACTTTGCGGGAAAATATAACCCTTCCTATGTTCTTTGTTGTGCTTATGATGGGCATGTATATGCCAAATTTGTTGGATCACCCAATGAATGCATTGCATGGTCTATTTGGGTTCCTAAGACCCTTGTCACTAACAAAATACGACCCATTGAAAAATGGGGACCTAAAACCAAGACTTGATCTCTTGTAGGAATTTGCTTCCGGTGCGGGACAATGGATAATTGATAGTGGTGCTACCAATCATATGTCCGGAAGAAAAGAGTTGGTGAAGGAGCTTCGCACCGGTCCATCTAGTATGGGCTACGTCACCTATGGAGACTCTTCAAGGTCAAAGGTATTGGGTCTTGGTAAATTTGTCATTTCTCAAAATGTTACTGTGGAAGATATCATGCTTGTTGAGACTCTCTCTTACAATTTACTTTTTGTAGCTCAACTTGCCGATATGGGCTTTGCAACTTTCTTTGATGTTGGGATTGTGGTTCTTTTGTGGAGCAAGTCTCTTAAAGTAGCTTTTGTTGGGCATGTCGAAAATGGCTTATATGTGATTGACTTCTCGGAGAAAGTCACTAAAGTTGCGACTTGCCTAATGGCTAAGGTTGACGTGGGATGGCTTTGGCATCGCCGGCTAGGCCACGTCAATATGAGAACTTTGCAAAGTATTCACAAAGGTAACCACATCCTAGGACTAACCAATCTAACTTCCTCACCCTAGCAAGATGATCATTTCTTCTAAGAGGGTCCTAGATCTCCTTCACATGGATCTCTTTGGCCCTCCAACTCATGCAAGTCTAGGAGCAAAAAAGTATTGTTTGGTGATTGTCGATGACTACTCAAGATATACATGGGTCTACTTCTTAAAGCACAAGTATGAGACCCAACAAACCGTCAAAGACTTCACCAATGAAGTTCAACGTCAATATGGCCAAGATATATTGATGATTCGGAGTGACAATGGCACCGAGTTCAAGAACTACACATTGAATGAATTCTTAAGTGATGAAGGGATACATCATCAATACTCGTCTCCCTATACTCCACAACAAAATGGTGTAGCCAAGCAGAAGAACCGGACTTTGATGGACATGGCTAAGACCATGTTAGCGGAGTTTAAGTCTCCGTATAACTTTTGGGCCGAAGCTATTAATACCGTGTGGCATGCGACTAACCGGTTATATCTCCGCAAGGGCTTGAACAAGACTCCATACGAGATCCTCACCAGCAACAAGCCCAACATCAAGTATTTCTAGGTATTTGGTTGTAAGTGCTTCTATCTTAAAAAGGGTGTCCATTTGTCCAAGTTTGACTCTAAAGCTCTTGAGGGTATCTTTGTTGGTTATGCCACCGAATCTCATGCTTTTAGAATCTTTGACAAAGAGTCCGCTCGTGTTGTTGAAATTTCTAATGTGAGATTCGATGAGAATGACGGCTCCCATGTGGAGCAAAGTGGTGTTTGTGATGTAGGTGACTAAATACCTCCTCGAGCCATTAGAAGAATGGGTGTGGGACATCTCATACCCATTGAGGAACACCTTTTGGCGGAAGGAGAAGTACTATGCTCTACTCAAGTGGAGCCTTCACCTTCACAAGATCCACAAGCTCCAAAAGGTCCGATTGATGCTAACCAAAGACAAGCTCTAGACCCTCACCCAAGCGAGCAAGGCCAAGATCAAGACCAAGTGGATGGTGGTGAGTCTTCACCAACGATAGATCAAGGCCAAGCTCAAGATGATGAGCATGCTCATGTTGATGAACAAGCTCAAGTTGAAGGTCAAGGCGAGGACCAAAATAGTGGTAATGACCAAGGAGTTTCTCAAGAGACTTTTGAAGAAGCTCAAGCTCGCCGTGCAAGGAAAGTGGAAGAAGCTCTCCGCAAGGGGAGTCATACCTTGGATAGTGTGATTGGAAGTGTGATGAAAGGGGTTTCCACAAGGCGACAATTGGCCAACTTTAGTAGCCATCATGCTTTCATCTCTTGTGTGGAACCCTAAAAGGTCTTTGAGGCACTTGAAGACCCGGACTGGGTGGAAGCTATGCATGAAGAACTCAACAACTTCAAGCGCAACAAAGTTTGGTCATTGGTGGACAAGCCCAAAGATTGCCGCAACGTCATTGGAACCAAATGGGTGTTCAAGAACAAGTAAGATGCGAATGGGATTGTTGTGAGAAACAAGGATCGCTTGGTTGCTCAAGGATACTCTCAAGTTGAAGGCATTGACTATGGAGAGACCGATGCACCCGTGGCTCGCCTCGAGCCAATCTATATCCTTCTTGCTTATGCTTCTCACCATAAGTTTAAGTTGCAACAAATAGATGTGAAGAGTGTTTTTCTCAATGGTCCTCTACATGAGTTAGTATATGTAAAGCAACCCCCAGGCTTTGAGGACCCTAATTTCCCTAACCATGTCTACAAACTCGATAAGGCGCTCTATGGGCTTAAACAAGCCCCACGTGCGTGATATGAGCATCTTAAAGAGCTACTTGTAGACTGTGGGTTTGAAATAGGGCTTATTGACCCAACTCTTTTTACTAAGAAGGTCAATGGGGAGCTTTTCATATGCCAAATTTATGTAGATGACATTATTTTTGGCTCTTCTAACAAAATCTTTAATGATGAATTTGCAAAGCTAATGGCCGACAAATTCGAGATGTCGATGATGGGGAGTTCAAATTCTTTCTTGGCTTTGAAGTTAGGCAATTGAGAGGAGGGACCTTCATCAACCAAGCCAAGTACATCCAAGACATGCTCAAGAAATTTAACATGGACTCCGGAGTTAAAGGAGCCAAAACTCCCATTCCTAATAAGGTTACTCTTGAACTCAATCCCAATGGTAAACAAGTGGATCAAAAGCTTTACAGCTCCATGATTGGCCCATTGCTTTATCTTTGCGCATCTAGACCCGATATCATGCTTAGTGTGGGAATGTGTGCATGATACCAAGCCACCCCAAAGGAAAGCCATTTGATGGCCGTCAAGAGAGTCTTTCGATATTTGATTCATACCCCAACTTTTGGCCTTTGGTACCCGAAGGGATCAAGCTTCGAGCTTGTTGGGTACTCGGACTCCGATTGGGCGGGAGACAAAGTGGATAGGAAATCAACTTCTGGGGCTTGCCAATTTCTTGGTAGGTCCTTGGTTAGTTAGTCTTCCAGGAAGCAAAACTGCGTGTCTCTCTCCACCGCTGAAGCCGAGTACGTGTCGGCCGCGAGTTGTTGTGCTCAACTCCTTTGGATGCAGCAAACGTTGAAGGATTGTGGAGTTCATTTTGACAAGGTTCCACTCTTGTGTGACAATGAGAGTGCCATCAAGATTGCTCATAATCCGGTTCAACACAACAAGATGAAGCACATTGAGATCCAGCATCACTTCATCTGGGACCACATCAATCGAGGTGATATTAACCTATCTTATGTAGGTACAAATGATCAACTCGCCAACATCTTCACGAAGCCCCTTGATGGAGCAAGATTCTGAGAGTTGAGGCATGAGTTGAATATCATTGACTCTTGCCATGTGGTTTGATAGTGTGCACTCATTCCCATACTATAGCGCGTGTTCTTATCTAGATGTGGGCATGGAGATAGGGGGAGTGCGGTCCTAATTAATTGGGCTATCCCTCCCCCCATAATGCCAATAGTAACAAATTCATTCTCTTAATATCATTATGTGATATGTGAGCATCAATGACGAGTATTGGTTATCGACCCAAGATTCATCTTCGCGGTCCAATGCCATAACACTCATACATGGTGGCCTCGGCCACCGACCTTTTCTTTTGAAGAGTTGATTCTTTGCAAATTTTATTTGAGTTTATTTGGGCTCTATTCTTCCTTATTTTATTTGTGATATGGGAAGGCACTTGTGTTGGTTTTTACCGATATTTTCTTGACTCTTGCAACATCAAGTGCCGAGAACCACTTCGTGTTTGCTCTCTATCCTAAGCCCCTCCTATCTCAAAACCTCTATTCTATGCACACAAGTTCAAATTTTTGTCAAAAAGGAATTCTGTTTTGTCAAAATTTCAAGTTTTGGCCCTCGGGTGCTCCAGGCTGGAATATCCGCCCCCCTGGGCACAATATCCAGGTGAGCCGGATTATCCGGGTAAATTTTTTCTGGATTATCCAGCCTACGTGGCGACGGCTCCTTTTAGGGTTGGGGTAGGGCTGCTCGCTCAGGCAGCTCCTTTTCTCCCCCAACCCAGTTCTCTCTCCTGCCGCCACCACCTCCTCTCCCTCGCCCGCCGACGGTGCTCCGGCCGCCCCCTTGGCCAGCCCTCATTGGGACTTGGTCCCCTCCTCCTCGGGAAGCTTCTCCTCCAAGCCGTTTTTGCGATGGATGTGGGTGAAGCTCATATTTCCTAACCCTAGGGTGTGGTCTAGTATGAACTTTATTTCGAAATTTCCTTGGAGATTAGCTTGCTCTGAGTAGTTCCTTGTTGCCTTGAATCACTTTGTATGGTGTACCTTCTCCCGATCTACCAAATCTGAGACCTATAGCAGCTTTTGAGAAAATATCGGGGGGCGGATTATCCGCCCCCTGGACGGATAATCCGGCCTAGAGCTTCGATGCTTGTTTCTCTAACTGTTGTCTCTGATTTGATTCCTCTTGAGAAGTCTCCTTCATACAACCTGATTCTTGTTCCCTTTTTAGTAACTTGTGTGCATATGCTTATCCCCATGCTATCCTTGCTTACTCTCTCACAGGTGGTAGTAGTCACGTTTTGGGTGTACTGAAGTGCAAGCGTCGGCTTATTCCGAATAAAGAAGGAGTGCTTGTTGATGAAGTGGTGATCTATCAGCGTAAGAGGCAGGCTGCAAGGAAAGCTCAGAAGGAAAAGCTAGCAAAAGCTCAAGATCATCGCAAAGGGAAAGCAACAAGACCCAACTACAAGAGCATGCATGAGCCTGACTACACTATTGTGCGGCGCAATGATTGGTACACCACACCCCGTGATGAAGAGCTTGAGGACCGTGGTTTTTGGTGTGAGGAGCAGTGGTTCATCTTCCATGATGTCTATGAGAGTCTGAAGAACCCAACTCATCCCATGCATGCTATTGATCTTCCTCACCTTCGCAGCAAGACCTACTTTGATGATGTTATTACTCTGATTGAGAAGTTGGGATTGACTGAGCTAGCTGTTCTGAAGTGCAACTTTAATCCTCACCTCATCATGTAGTTCTATGCCACTCTAGTGATCATGCCGAATGCGCAGAAGACCATGAAGTGGATGTCTGGACAGAATTACTGTGAAGTGGATTTCTCTGTGTTTGCCTATCTCTTGGGTTATGATTTTGATGGGGAGAATCCAGTGGGTCACCGTGTTCACTCTCTGGGAACAAAGCCTGACAAGGATAAGCTTTATGATCTTTATGACTCCACCGGTGTCATCGGCTTCATCAATGGTTTGCTTCCACTCTATGATCAGCTTGTCCGCATTTTCAGAGAGAACATTGCCCCTAGTGGCAGTAACAATGATGCCATCTGCACCTCACTTGTCGATCTTCTTTTCCTTGACCATGAGTGTGCTTCTTCTAGCGACCCGAATGAGGATTTCACTTTAGATGTGATGGACTTTATCTATCATGAGATTAAGGATGCCATAATTCATAGGAACACGCTTCCATATGCTCCTTACATCATGATCCTCATCAAGCATTGCCTTCAGGAGTTTGATCTTAGTGATGATTGCATGGTGCACTCAGTCAAGAAGCACTACATCAAGAAGAAGCCGTCTGCCCCCTCCACTGCTTATCCTAGGACCTTCATGGCTGATGCTAGCTCGAGTGCTCCTACTCGTGCTCAGAGAGCCGCTGCTTTTGCCATGACTAGAGAAGTCAAGAAGCTCAGTTGGTTTGAAAGGAATGTCCTGTGCATGAAGATTGAGATCCACCGTGAGAACTATCAGGCCTACATTGAGAGGAAGACAATTCAGAACACTCAGCAGTAGATTTTGCACCATCTTAGTGGAGCACAGACTGCCAAGCCCACTCCTACTCCAGCTACTCCCTATGCAGCTTGGAACACTGATCGCTATAACTGGTGTGATTCGGAGCAGCACCTCTTTGCACCACCAGATGCCCCTGCGGGAGATGGGGATGAAGAGATTGAGGAGGTTGAAGAGGAAGTGGATGATGACGCTGCTGATGGCTCTGACGACTTCAATGACTAGGAGGATTGATCGCTTCGGGACATGTAGCATCGCTCTTCTCCCTTTTTGGTGTCTTGATGCCAAAAGGGGAGAAGTAGTTCTATTTAGGTATCTATCGGGATTTGCATGGGTTGGACACAAGCTTGTGCATTTATCATTCCTTTAGCGCTTGTGTTCCTTCTTATCTATTTCCTTTATGTTTGGAACATTATTTGTGGTTTGTATGCTACTTGTATGCTACTATGTTCTATTTGTGCCTTGTGGAATATTATTCATGCTATAGAACTATTTGTGCTACCTTGTTCTATTTGTGAGATCCCGGTGTGTGGGATGGCTATGGAATTCGGTTTCACGGCACTCTCATCTTCAGAATTTCATATTGATTGAGCCTACTATCGTGTGGTATGATCCTTACAAACTCTAGTCTCGATCCTTTTCATGTTATAGAATACACATTTCTGTGGCTCCTATATTTGTGGGTTTTTCTTCAAACATAAATTTGGTGTTCTTGCTTTTCATTTCCGTTTCTCTAGGATGCACACATTTAGGGGGGAGCTTTGCTCCTTGTTCAAAAAAACTTGTTGCTCGGATTATTTTATTTCTCTTGCAAATCCTAGTGTTGTCATCTAACACCAAAAAGGGGGAGATTGAAAGAGCATATTCTGTATCCCTACTATTTTGTGTGTTAAATAACAACATTAGGAATTTAATTGTGTGTTGAAGTGCTGCAGGTTTTTTTAGTTTGAAGAAAATGGCTAAGGACTCAAGTCGGCGTCACCCAGATAGGGGGCCGGATTATTAGGCTGGATATTTTATCTAGGGCCAGATAATCCGCCCCCCTCGAGATTTCCGCGAAAACGGCTAAGGATTTAGCTCAGAGTCACCCAGATAGGGGGCAGATTATTTGGCCAGATATTTCATCCAGGGCCGGATAATCCGCCCCCCTCGAGAATTTGGTGAAAACGGCTAAGGACTTAGCTCGGTGTCACCCAAATAGGGGGCTGGATTATTTGGCTGGATATTTCATCCAGGGCCGGATAATCCGCCCCCTCAAGATTTCGTCGAAAACAACTAAGGACCCAGCTCGGCGTCACCCAGAAGTCGGGCCGGATTATTGGCCGGAGATTTCGTTTCTGGGCTGGATAATCTGGCCCGCCGGATTATCTGCCCTACTTTTGGCCGGATAATCCGGCCTCCCGACGCAGCAACAACTAGATTTTGGGAGGGGCTATAAATACCCCTCCCCTTCTTCTTCTTCAAGATGCTCGTCCTCATCAAGAACAAGAAACTATTTGGATCCAACCTCATTGCTAGATCTCCACCTTCAACCACCCAAAGTCCCTGATCTTTGGAGGATCAAAGGAGGAGGTCCCGATCTACATCTCCACCGAAGGAATTTCATTTCCCTCTCCATTAGCTTGGGGAATTTGTGCCTAGTGGTTCCTTGGAAACACTAGGTGGTGTAATTCGTGATTACTCTTGTCTTTGTGGTTTTCTAGCCTCCGTGGCTTTCTTGGGAGCCTCCAATTGAGTTGTGGATGCGTGCCCCAAGCTCCGTGTAAGGAATTCAGTTGGTTCCCCCAATACCACCGCTTAGTGGAAATGATCTAGCCTCCATGGCCTGCTCACCGGAACAAGGTGAGCCTCTGTGGCGTTGGTCGACTCCGTGTCACCACACCTCCCCAACGTAGACGTACTTCCCATCAAAAGGAAGGAACTACGGGAATACATCCGTGTGTCTCCGGTCTCCACCTTTCGGTTATCTCACTCCCTTACTTGTATCTTACTTATTTACATACTGCTTGCTTGCTTGTCACTTATAGGAAATTCACCTAGTTGCACATCTAGTGAATTTACTTTGTGTCAAGCCCTAAAATTGAAAAATACTAAAAAATTGTGTAGCGCCTATTGATGTCTACGCACTTCTATTCTTGTAGACACTTGTTGGGCCTCCAAGTGCAGAGGTTTGTAGAACAGCAGCAAGTTTCCCTTAAGTGGATCACCCAAGGTTTATCGAACTCAGGGAGGTTAGAGGTCAAAGCTATCCCTCTCAAGCAACCCTGCAATTACGATACAGAAAGTCTCTTGTGTCCCCAACACACCCAATACACTTGTCAGATGTATAGGTGCACTAGTTCGGCGAAGAGATAGTGAAATACAAGTGGTATAGATGATTATAAGTAGCAAACGTGATGTGAAATAAATATCGCTGCGAGCAAACAAGTAACAAAATAGCAAGTAAACGGTATGCAAAGCTTGGAAACAAGGCCTAGGGATCATACTTTCACTAATGGACACACTCCCAACAATGTAACATGAATGAACAAGTAACTTCTCTTTGCTAAGGCACTCTAAATTACTCTCCTATTAAATAACACTAATCATTGTGTAGTGGCTACAGAAGCACCCCTTAAAGTCCATCAAGTACTTGACAAACACCACTCATAGCGATACCCAAATCAGATCACAACTCAAGATAGAAATCATTGCAACTTAGACCAAGTACTAACACGGTGCACACACTCTCACCTTTACACCATGAAAGGAGGAATAAATCACTCAAACTATCATAGCAATAATTATTCTCATAATCCACAAGGGATCACAATCATAGCCTAAACCAAGTACCACCATGATGCACGCACTGTCACCGTTACACCATAACAGGAGGAATAGATTACTTTAATAATATCACTAGAGTACACAAAATATCTGAATAATAACATGTACTTGTTCAACATGATACAAAGCTCACGATCACATAAAGATCACATCATGGGAGAGAGAGGTGAACCACATAGCTACCGGTACAGCCCTCAGCCCCGGGGATGAACTACTCCCTCCTCATCATAGGAGATAGCAAGGTTGATGGAGATGGCGATGAGGTCGATGGAGACGGCGATGGAGACCGATGGAGATGGCTCCGGGGGCACTTCCCTGTCCCGGCAGGGTGCCGGAACAGAGACTTCTGTCCCCCGAAATTCGTCGGCGATGGCGGCGGAGCTACGGAACTCTTTCTGGAAATCTGATCGGGGGCTTAGGTTTTTCCGTCCCGAGGCTTCTTATAGGCGAAGGGGCGTTGCGAGAGGGCAGCCAGGGGCTCCTCACACATGGGTGGCGCGGCCAGGGCCTGGGCCGCGCCACCCCTGTGTGAGGGCAGGCCCTGGCCCCTCTCCTTCCTCTCTTCGGATGTCTGGATACTCCCGGGAAAAATAAGACTTCTGGCTTTTGTTTCGTCCAATTCCGAAAATATTTCCTGTGTATCACTTCTGAAACACAAAAACAGCAGAAAACAGGAAACTGGCACTGTGGCACTTGTTAATAGGTTAGTTCCGGAAAATGCATAAAAGTGCCACTAAGTGTAACGAAACAATAGGCAAATGGTGTAAAAACAAGCATGGAGCATCAAAAATTATAGATACGTTTGAGACGTATCAAGCATCCCCAAGCTTAACTCCTGCTCGTCCTCGAGTAGGTAAGTGATAACAAAAGAATAATTTTTGAGGTGACATGCACCTACACAATCTTGATCATATATGTAAGCATTTGTGAGCTGGGATCATAAGAACTTAAAACATGGGCATGAAAGATATAATCTTGACAATAAGAACTTAGCAACCATGTTGTAAACATGAAAATGAACACAAACAATAGATCATGAAAATGAAACAATGAAAGTCAAACGTGTGTTCAAATCATAAGAAAAAACATACAAATGGTTTTCAGCTTGTCCTTCAAAGAGAGCAAAACATAAATGCATAGGACACCTCAAAGTTTAAGAGGGCGACTAGATACAAATAATTTAAGAACAAGTGAAACCAACAATATGAGTCAATCAATGAACTTTGGGACAATGCATATCACACTAAGAATGACAACTATGCTCTCTTAATGGTGCATAAAGAAAGAAGGTGGTGACTCAACATAAAAGTAAAAGAAAGGCCCTTCGCAGAGGGAAGCAGTGATTGCAAGTTTTATAACCTTCAAAAATTATGGTACTTACCGGCTTTGAGCTCTCATTGCCCCCATCATAAGCATCTTGAATGGTTAAAGTTAATGCGAGAACAATTATGATGCATATGCTTGACAAATCATAAGTTGAAAACCTCGTGTCCCGTGAATACGAGTACCCAAACCATGCTAATTTACTTAGAGTCCCAAGCAAGGCTCTTGTCATTGTAAGTATATGCATATCATTGAGAACCGCCAATGGGGTACCTCCGTGCCCGATGACATGGAACAAGCCCACACCAAAATGACAGGACAAGCAGACAATGAACACCTCGACATCTTTTTTATTTGCTATATTGTTTAGCTTTTTATTGTGAGATGCGTCGTCGAATGTTCACCATGGGTATGCTGCAAATTTCCACCATGAATTATGCATGGCTTAGATTGGCGGCCCGGCGTTTCCCTAACACATATAAAAACTCCATGATCCTCACAAGATTCCCAATTCATTTCACACAGCGGGCATCCATCAACAAAAGATCACGATATCAACTCAAAAAGAAGTGTAATGTTGAAAGCTTGCCCCATGACAGCATGTTTGGGCTAGAATCCAACTTACAACTTGCAAGCATAACAACTCAACATAAAAGACCACAATGTCAAATTTTTAAGAACAAGAAAAGTAAAGTGTGCCTTCCGGTTCGTGAGAGCTTTACTGACCGAATTTCGCATAACACTGGTAAGAGTTTAATTTGAAGAGAATATAAAAGCAAGTCAAATTTACTTGGAATAGCAAATTGCTAGTAGGTATGTATGGTGGACACAATGGTAAACTTGGCTTTTAGGAGTTGGATGCACGAGTAGAGCTCATACTCAGTACAAGGCGAGGGCTAGCAAAAGACTGGGAGCGACCAACTAAGAGAGCAATAATGGCCATAATCATGCAAAGCGACAAAGCGACATTAAAAGAAGCATACGATGGCATCAAAAGTCAAAAACTAAATGATCATGAAGGCTAAAGGCGACTTTGTAAGAGTCTAACACGTGTGAGCATGCGCCAAGTCAACCCAAATAAAGCATCAAGGAGAAAACCAAAATAATGCTTCCATACAATAAAAACAACGCATGATTTTTTTCAAAGGCTCATTAAGCAATCTCAGTTATTTGAGACAAGTCATGCTACATCAAAACCACTAAGCATACTATCAAAAATACATCAAGCACGACATGCAAAAGCCTAGGCCGCAGTCTACACAAGCTCCTTCTTGTACCACTATTTTGCACAAAGCTTTTTCTCTTTTCCAACACCATTTGAAATTTTTATAAACACCTCTTTTGATGAAAACCAATGAAGATCAGAGGCAAAAATACACCTTGATGAAAAGATATGACAAGATCTGAATGCAAATCAAGGCGAGAACGAAAACCAAAAGCAGTAGCAGAAAAAGAAGAACACTCGGTGAACGATAAGAGTGAAAAACTGAGTGTTCTTGGCAAATGAAAACGAGTTCATCTCCTCCAAAAGAAACATGATGTGATCTAATCATTTATTGCAGCAAATAAAACTAAACTAACTAAGAAAACTAAAACAACTGACGCACCAAGAAAAACACATAGTGCATGAAGCAATAAAAATATAGTGTTTTGAAAGGTGACCTGATTTTTGCCGATGAAGAAGGGGTGCCTCGGGGGCATCCCCAAGCTTTGACGCTTGTACTTCTTGGATATTTCTTGGGGTGATGCATGGGCATCCCCAAGCTTGAGCTTTTGTCCATTCTTCATCTCATCTCATCATTCTCCAATCCCTACACTTGAAAACTTCCTTCATACAAAACTAAACACAAATCTATTAGCAACATTAGTGTAAGCATAAAATATATTCAACCCTTTTTGCTTCAGGTTTCAACACAAAACCACCACATATAAAGTATAAACTACTGTAGCAACTTCCCCAAAAGTTCCATGATCAAAAGAACTCAAAAAGAAAGCGATAAAGCGGCAAACACAAATATTGGCAGAAATCTGTCAAAACTGAACAGCTGACAAAGGTCAAATTTTTGAGGGATTTTCTGTTGCTCAAATCAAAAAGTGTTCAACTAACAAAAGTTTGGATATAACCTGGGGCATATGCACAAGAAATCGCAGGTCCAAAAGATATACAGAGAATTTGCACGAATTTTTACGGTGCAGCACCGAAAACAGTTTCAGGACAGCAACATCCCCAAATCTTACCTCACTCAAATTAGAGGCTTCTCTTGGCACAAAAACGAAATAAGCAAGATAAGGAGCGGTCATTACAGTAGTAATGACTTCCAAGACTCAAATAAAAGAAAAATTACTGAAAAATAAACAATGGGTTATCTCCCAAGAGTGCTTTTCTTTAACGCCTTTGAGCTAGGCGCAGTAATTTGCAAAGATGCTCATGTGGGCGCCATATAAGAGCTTGAGGCAAAGGCGCCATATAGGAACTTAAAACAATAGAGAGCATCAAAAAGCAAATGTGAAAGACATTTATATCTAAACCACTTCCTATGCATAGGAATCTTGTAAGAAAATAAATCAACGAGGCACATAGTAGCAAGCATGGATAGATAAAATAAGTGCCACTTCAAGATTTGCAACATAAAGAGGGGAAACTCAATATTATTGAGATCCATCAAACCATATTTCCCTCTCTCATAATAACTTTCAGTAGCATCATGAATAGAACTAACAATATAACTATCACATCAAGCATCTCTATCATGAGCCACATGCATAAAAGAATTAATACTCACAATAGGAACAATAGTAGTAGGAGCAAATTCAATAGAATAATTATTCTCATCACCATAATCATCATAAATAGGAGGCATATTGTAATCATAACTAATTTTCTCCTCAAAAGTATGTGAACTGAAAATATTATACTCATCATCATAGCCATCATAAACTAGAGGTTTAGTATCATCGCAAGCTAAAGAACAGCTATTTCGCAAAGCATATTCTTCAAACATATCATCATAAGAAGGAACATCACATATGGGAGATAAAATATTATCAGAACAAACTTTCTCCACTAAAGCTGGGGAACTAAAAATATCATGCTTAACAAAACCAGCTTCCCCAAGCTTAGACTTTTCTATAGCATTAGTAATAACAGTGTTCGAAACATTCATACTAACAACACTATTAGCATGCAAATTAAGCTCCAAAGGTTTTTCAATTTTCTCTTCAAACACTTCATATCTGAACTCAGGAAAAAGACTACAGAACTCATTGTTTTCCATTAAGCCTAACTAGTGAAAATAAAAACAAGAAACAAAAAGATGTAATTGCAGAATCTAAAGGAAATAACTCCGAGTACTCACACAGGAGGATGCGAGTACCTTTTACCTTACCTCCCCGGCAATGGCACCAGAAAAGAGCTTGATGTCTACGCACTTCTATTCTTGTAGACACTTGTTGGGCCTCCAAGTGCAGAGGTTTGTAGAACAGCAGCAAGTTTCCCTTAAGTGGATCACCCAAGGTTTATCGAACTCAGGGAGGTTAGAGGTCAAAGCTATCCCTCTCAAGCAACCCTGCAATTACGATACAGAAAGTCTCTTGTGTCCCCAACACACCCAATACACTTGTCAGATGTATAGGTGCACTAGTTCAGCGAAGAGATAGTGAAATACAAGTGGTATAGATGATTATAAGTAGCAAACGTGATGTGAAATAAATATCGCTGCGAGCAAACAAGTAACAAAATAGCAAGTAAACGGTATGCAAAGCTTGGAAACAAGGCCTAGGGATCATACTTTCACTAATGGACACACTCCCAACAATGTAACATGAATGAACAAGTAACTTCTCTTTGCTAAGGCACTCTAAATTACTCTCCTATTGAATAACACTAATCATTGTGTAGTGGCTACAGAAGCACCCCTTAAAGTCCATCAAGTACTTGACAAACACCACTCATAGCGATACCCAAATCAGATCACAACTCAAGATAGAAATCATTGCAACTTAGACCAAGTACTAACACGGTGCACACACTCTCACCTTTACACCATGAAAGGAGGAATAAATCACTCAAACTATCATAGCAATAATTATTCTCATAATCCACAAGGGATCACAATCATAGCCTAAACCAAGTACCACCATGATGCACGCACTGTCACCGTTACACCATAATAGGAGGAATAGATTACTTTAATAATATCACTAGAGTACACAAAATATCTGAATAATAACATGTACTTGTTCAACATGATACAAAGCTCACGATCACATAAAGATCACATCATGGGAGAGAGAGGTGAACCACATAGCTACCGGTAGAGCCCTCAGCCCCGGGGATGAACTACTCCCTCCTCATCATAGGAGACAGCAAGGTTGATGGAGATGGCGATGAGGTCGATGGAGACGGCGGAGACGGCGATGGAGACCGATGGAGATGGCTCCGGGGGCACTTCCCCGTCCCGGCAGGGTGCCGGAACAGAGACTTCTGTCCCCCGAAATTCGTCGGCGATGGCGGCGGAGCTACGGAACTCTTTCTGGAAATCTGATCGGGGGCTTAGGTTTTTCCATCCCGAGGCTTCTTATAGGCGAAGGGGCGTTGCGAGAGGGCAGCCAGGGGCTCCTCACACATGGGTGGCGCGGCCAGGGCCTGGGCCGCGCCACCCCTGTGTGAGGGCAGGCCCTGGCCCCTCTCCTTCCTCTCTTCGGATGTCTGGATGCTCCCGGGAAAAATAAGACTTCTGGCTTTTGTTTCGTCCAATTCCGAAAATATTTCCTGTGTATCACTTCTGAAACACAAAAACAGCAGAAAACAGGAAACTGGCACTGTGGCACTTGTTAATAGGTTAGTTCCGGAAAATGCATAAAAGTGCGACTAAGTGTAACGAAACAATAGGCAAATGGTGTAAAAACAAGCATGGAGCATCAAAAATTATAGATACGTTTGAGACGTATCACCTATTCACCCCCCCCCCTCTAGTCACCCGTTAAGATCCTTTCACCTTGGTTAGGATAGAATATTGTAAAGTCCATAAAGGGGTAAATCAAAAGCTTGTGCAAATATTGAGTGAACCTATAAAGATCAAACGCACAAGATTAGACGAAACTGTATTGTTAACAAACACCAAAATTCAATTAGAAGAGACATGCTCTTTCAATCTCCCTGTTTTTGGTGTTTGATGACGATACAACTAGTTGCATCAAATAAAATTATGAAATATAGACGGAGCTCCCCCTAGCGATGTGCCTTATTTAAAATTTGCATTTGAATACAAAGAACACATAGGCTACGAGATCACCCCCTAGATTTTACAATTTGATCCATAAGAGCACAAGAAAAACAATAATCGTATGGCACATAACAAGATAGCTAGCATATAATAAGATAGCACACGGCAGTAGCACATAATACGTCTATTACACAAGACACATGGTTTTAACCACAACGTTAACTAGATTCAACATAAATGGAACACAAGCGAGCAAATAAACGGGATAAATGCTTGTGTTCTGACCAAAGAAAATGAAACTTAATGCAAATAGGATGCAAATAGGAGACTTCTCCCCCTTTGACATCAAGACGCCAAAAAGGAAGAGAAACCAAGACAATCACTCATACTCCTCATCAATACCATCGTCAGCGGCATCATCACCATCTTCACTTCCATCCTCGTCTTCATCCTCCTCTATGGCTTCCTTGCCCTTGGATGTGACTTCCGCCAATTCCTTCCAATCAAAAGATGAGCCCTGATGGGCACGTGGTAGCCACCCAGTTGGGAACCCCAAGAGGAAAGTATGATGAGCACAGCAGCAAGTTTCCCTCAGTATGAAACCAAGGTTTAATCGAACTAGTAGGAGAAAGAACCAGCTTCCGAAGGTTGATGCTAGCTGGCTTGGCGACGACTCCAGACAATTTATATATGGTGCCTTATCGAGGGCATAGCTTTGCACCAGCAGCAACATGGAACCTGCACACAACACAACCAAAGTACTTTGCCCCAACTAGCAGTGAGGTTGTCAATCTCACCGGTTTGCTGTAAGCAAAGGATTAAACGTATCATGTGGTAAAAGATATTTGTTTGCAAGAAAGTAAATAATGCTTGTAAAAAGTAAATGGTAATATGAATGTAAAAGAATGGACCAAGGTCCACAGTTCACTAGAGGTGTCTCTCCATAAAGATAAATAACATGCTGGGTAAACAAATTACAGTTGGGCAACTGACAGAATAAAGAATGCAAACAATGCATGTACATGTCATGAGGATCACTATGAGATTCACTTGGGCATTACAACACAATACATAGACCGTAATCCAATAGCATCTATGACTAATAATCCACCCACCGGATATCATCCGAACAACCGTTGGGTATTAAGTTGCAAGCAACAGATTATCGCCTTAAGCAAAGTGTGTAATGTAAACAATACTAGTGTCCTTGAACACAAGATTGTTGTTTTCTCCCTAGTAGCAACATCACATCTACAACCTTAGAAGTTGTTGTCACTCTCCTAGGTTACCAGAGGCATGAACCCACTATCGAGCATAAATACCCCCTCTTGGAGTTACTAGCATATACTCGGCCAAGATATCTACTAGCAACAGAGAGCATGCCAGATCATAAACAACATAGAGATGATAAATCAAAAATCAACTTGATATAGTACTCAATATTCATCGGATCCCAACAAACACAACATGTAGAATTACATAACGATGATCCTGATCATGATAGGCAGCTCACAAGATCTAAACATGAAGCACATGGAGGAGAAGACATCCATCTAGCTACTACTATGGACCCGTAGTCCAAGGTAGACTACTCACACATCACTCCGGAGGCAGGCATGGTGATGAAGAAGGCCTCCGGTGATGATTCCCCTCTCCGGCAGGGTGCCGGGAAGAGCTTCTAGACCCTCCCGATCTCGCGCGACGATGGAGGCGGCTTGCAGTATGTTTTATGGAAAAGAGTTTGGGCCTTAGGGTTTTCTCGTCGAGGAGAATATATAGGCGGAAGGGTGATATCCGGGGGTGGACCAGGCGGTCACACTCCCTGGTGGCATGGCCTGGCCTGGCCCGTGCCACCATATGGTGTGGCCGGCCTCTGGTCCATCTCCTGCTCTCCTTTGGACTCCGTCTTCATGTCAGGTAATTAGGGACTTCAGCTTTTGTTTCGTCCAATTCCGAGAATATTTCCTGTGTAACTTTTCTGGAACACAAAAACAGCAGAAAACAAGGAACTGGCACTGTGGCATCTCGTTAATAGGTTAGTCCCGGAAAATGCATAAAAACGCCACAAAGTGTAAAAAAACACAAAGCAAATGGTGCATAAATAGGCATGGAGCATCAAAAATTGTAGATACGTTTGAGACGTATCAAGCATCCCCAAGCTTAACTCCTGCTCATCCTCGAATAGGTAAGTGATAACAAAACAATAATTTTTGAGGTGACATGCACCAACACAATCTTGATCAAACGATGTAAAGCATTGAGTGCCGAGATCAAAGTACTCTAAACATGGGCATAAAAGATATAACCTTGACAATAGAACTTAGCAACCATGTTATAACATGAAAAGTAACACAAACAAAAGATCATGAGTAATAATGCATTGAAAGTCAATTGTTTGTTTCGAGCATATATAAAAACATAGCAAAGTGGTATTCACCTTGTCCCTCATGGAGTAGCAAAACATAAATGCATAGGACACATTCAAGTTTAAGAGGGCGACTAGATATAAATAATTTCAGAACAATCAAAACCATAATCATGAATCAATCAATAATAAATTTTGGGACTATGCACATTATACTCAGAATGACAACTATGCTCTCTTAGATGGTGCATAAAGGTAGAAGGTGAAGACTCAACATAAAAGTAAAAGAAAGGCCCTTCGCAGATGGAAGCAGGGATTTAACATGTGCTAGAGCTTTTCATTTGTAAAACAGAGATAAAAATTGTTTTGAGAGGTGGTTGTTCTTGTCAACGACTGGCAATGGGGTTCTTACTATCTTCCATACTAGACAAGTTTTGAGAGAAATTAGCACATTTGTGCTCTTTTATAAAGCTTGGCACTCCTCCCCACTTTTGTTTTCACAAACCATGGCTAACCGAATCCTTCGGGTGCCCATCAACTTTCACATACCATGGAGGAGTGCCTTTTTTCTTTCTTTTTTTCTTTACTTTTCTTTTTTTTAAAGATTACAATATGGAAGATAGCAAATCCGACCACTACGTCCCCATGAGTTGAAAATAGTGTCACAAAATGAGAAGTATTTTGAAGGTTTTTTGAAAGGTAGCACATGAAAATTTACTTGGAATGGCTTGAAAATACCATGCATAGGAATTTATAGTGGACTCTTTGAAATAACTTGGTTTATGGTAGTTGGATGCACGAGAAGTACTCCCTCTCAGTACAGATGAAGGCTAGCAAAAGACTGGGAGCGACCAACTAAGAGAGCAATAACGGCCATAATCATGCATAGCGACAAAATATTATTAACCAAAGCATAAAGTGGTATCACAAGAACCAAATGATCATAGAGGCTTAAGGCGACTGGTTAAAGTCAAACATGGTGTAATCATGCGCTAAGTCAACCCAAATAAAGCATCAAAGTAGAATACCACAATAATATGCTCCCATATAATAAAAACAATGCATGATTCTTTCAAAAGCACATTAAGCAATCTCAGTCATTTGAGACAAGTCATGCTACAGAAAAAACTACTAAGCATATAATCAAAATAACATCAAGCATGACATGCAAAAGTCTAAGCCACAGTCTAAACAAGCTCCCATTTATACCACTATAGGCATGAAACTTTTTTCTCTTTTCCAACACCAAACAACCTTTTTGAAACAACTCTTGAAGATGAAAACCAACAAAGACCAGAGGTCTAAATACGCCTAGCTACAAAGAACTAACAAGTTCTGAACAAAAATCAAGGCGAAAAATGAAAGCTAAACGCAGTACTAGAAAAAGAGAACACTCGTTGAACGAAAAGAGTGAAAACTAGAGTGTTCTTGGCAATGAGAAACGGAGTGTGTCTTCGCCAAAAGAAACATGTTGGGGTCCAACCATTTATTGCAGCAAACAAAACAAAAAAACTGAAAACAAAAATAAAGACGCTCCAAGAAAAATGCATAGTATACAAAGCAATAAGAATATAGTGTCTTGAAAGATGACTTGATTTGTCGATGAAGAAGGGGTGCCTCAGGGCATCCCCAAGCTTTGACGCTTGTACCTCTTGGATATTTCTTGGGGTGACATGGGCATCCCCAAGCTTGAGCTTTTTTCCATTCTTCATCTCATCTCATCATTCTCCTTTCCCTACACTTGAAAACTTCCTTCATACAAAACTTCACACAATTCTTATTAGCAACATTAGTGCAAGCAAGATAGTAAATCCACCCTTTTGGTTCATTTTCAACTCAAGTATAACACCCATTAAAGCATAAGCTACTGTAACAACTTCCTCAAAAGTTCCGTGATCAAAAGAACTCAAAAAGAAAGAGATCAAGAGGCAAACATAAATAGTGGCAAAAATCTGTCAAAACAGAACAGCTGGTAAAGATCAATTTTTTTGAAAATCTTCTGTTGCTCAAATCAAAAAGTACAAAACTAATGAAAGTTAAGCAATAACCTGGGGCATGTGCACAAGAAATTGTAGATCAAAAAGACGTTCTGAGAATTTTCACAAATATTTACGGTACAGCGCAGAAATCTGTTTCAGGACAACAACTTCCCCAAATCTTACCTTCCTCCAATTAGAGGTTCTTCTTGGCACAAAAACGAAATAAAAATGATAAGGAGAGGTCATTACAGTAGTAATAACTTCCAAGACTCAACAAAAAGAAAAAGTACTAAAAAGAAAACATTGGGTTATCTCCCAAGAGTGCTTTTCTTTAACGCCTTTGAGCTAGGCGGAGAAAGTGGAAATCAAGTATTTTCAAATGAAGGAGCATTAAGATCAATCATTTCTTCGAAAACACCACTTGTAACAATAGGCACTTTAGGCGCCCCCGAAGATGATTCAACCTGCAAATCACTCTTAGTTGAACTAAAAGTTTTACCAATCTTAAAAACATTCTTCGGTTTTGGCACAGACACCCTGGGAACATACATAAATTTTTGCTCTTTTCCAACAAAAGCTTTCTCCTTCTTAAATTTAAGAGAAGATAAAATCGAACTTAAAGTTTCCATAGACTCCTCTAATTTACCAATCCTAAGGTTTTGACTATCATGGATAGTGCTAGCCTCTAGAATAGTGATTCTTTTACCAATACTTTCTATCGATTCATTAACCTGGCTAGCGTTATCAAGGAGATTTGGCAAACTGTGCTCTAAAGAGCTCAGTTTTTCTATAAATTCCTCTAAAGTGATCTCAGTTTTAACAACATTAATAGGTGGTACTCCCACTAAACTTTCAATTAAAGTGCATGCTTCTAAAGCAGGAGTACCCAGAAAATTACGCCATGCGAGAGTATCAAGAACATACCTATTCCAACTAGATATACCAACATAAAAATTCCTAAGAAGGATCATGGTAGAATGCTTTTTTGTACATCTATGATGGGCATTACTAATTCGGTACGAAGCATCTCTCAAACTTTCTCCCCCTTGTTGCTTAAAAGTACGAACCTCAACTTCAGGATTACTCATTCTAGCAAGACTAAGAGCAGACAAGCAAAAATAACAACGATAAAGGAACTAATTTTTTTGTATTTTTGATAAAAAGATCCAAGCAAAAATAAAGTAAAAAAAGTAAGAAAAACAATAACAAAGTAAAAGATTGGAAGCGAGAGACTCCGCTTGCAGAAATCCTCTTTCTCCCTAGCAACGGTGCTAGAAAAATGCTTGATGGTCGCGTGGTAGCCACCCAGTTGGGAACCCCAAGAGGAAGGTATGATGAGCACAGTAGCAAGTTTCCCTTAGTATGAAACCAAGGTTTAATCAAACCAGTAGGAGAAACAACCAAATTCCAAAGATTGATGCTAGCTGGCTTGGTGGCGGCTCCAAATAATTTATATATGGCGCCTTATCTAGGGCGTAGCTTTGCACCAACAGCAACGTGGAACCTGCACACAACACAACCAAAGTACTTTGCCCCAACTAGCAGTGAGGTTGTCAATCTCACCGGTTTGCTGTAAACAAAGGATTAAACGTATCATGTGGTAAAAGATATTTGTTTGCAAGAAAGTAAATAATGCTTGTAAAAAGTAAACGGTAATATGAATGTAAAAGAATGGACCGGGGTCCACAGTTCACTAGAGGTGTCTCTCCATAAAGATAAATAACATGCTGGGTAAACAAATTACAGTTGGGCAATTGACAGAATAAAGAATGCAAACAATGCATGTACATGTCATGAGGATCACTATGAGATTAACTTGGGCATTGCAACATAATACATAGACCGTAATCCAACTGAATCTATGACTAATAATCCACCCACCAGATATCATTCGAACAACCGTTGGGTATTAAGTTGCAAGCAACAGATTATCGCCTTAAGGAAAGTGTGTAATGTAAACAATACAAATGTCCTTGAACACAAGATTGTTATTTTCTCCCTAGTAGCAACATCACATCTACAACCTTAGAAGTTGTTATCACTCTCCCAGGTTACCATAGGCATGAACCCACTATCGAGCATAAATACCCCCTCTTGGAGTTACTAGCATATACTCGGCCAAGATATCTACTAGAAATGGAGAGCATGCAAGATCATAAACAACATAGAGATAATAAATCACAAATCAACTTGACATAGTACTCAAAATTCATCGAATCCCAACAAACACAACATGTAGAATTACATAACGATGATCTTGATCATGATAGGCAGCTCACAAGATCTAAACATGAAGCACATGGAGGAGAAGACATCCATCTAGCTAATGCTATGGACCCGTAGTCCAAGGTAGACTACTCACACATCACTCCAGAGGCAGGCATGGTGATGAAGAAGGCCTCCGATGGTGATTCCCCTCTCCGGCAGGGTGCCGGGAAGAGTTTCTGGACCCTCCCGATCTCGCGTCGATGACGGCGCCGGCTTATAGTATGTTTTCTGGAAAAGAGTTTGGGCCTTAGGGTTTTCTCGTCGAGGAGAATATATAGGCGGAAGGGCGATGTCAGGGGGTGGACCATGCGGTCACACCCCTGGTGGCGTGGCCTGGCCCTGGCCCACGCCACCATATGGTGTGGCCAGCCTTTGGTCCGTCTCCTGCTCTCCTTTGGACTCCGTATTTGTGTTAGGTAATTAGAGACTTCAGCTTTTGTTTCGTCCAATTCCGAGAATATTTCTTGTGTAACTTTTCTGGAACACAAAAATAGCAGAAAACTGGGAACTAGCACTATGGCATCTCATTAATAGGTTAGTCCCAGAAAATGCATAAAAACGCCATGAAGTGTAAACAAAACACAAAGCAAATGGTGCATAAACAAGCATGGAGCATAAAAAATTATAGATACATTTGAGACGTATCAAGCCCTCATTCTACTTGCCAAAGGAGAAGGTGTCCTCAGACTTGTCTTGCTCTTGAGACTCATCTTGAGTGATAGCCCCTTTCCCTTCTCCGCAATCCTCAACCGAGCATCCAAGTCCCGTTGCTTCTGATGGAGACGCTTGCGCTCAACATAGTCCTTGTATTGGGTTTGGCGAACATCATTGTTTATGCAAAAAAGTGCTCATTGCCACCACTTGAGCTTCTTGATCTCACTCCCCATGTGACCACTTGTAACATCCCAAGATTTTATCAAATTTTGGGGGAAATTTTTGCTTTTTATTTTGTTATGTTGATTGAAAATTCACAAGGATTTAAAACTTTTTGAGTCTATTTAAAAGCTTTAATAGAAAACTATCTCAAACCCTCTATTTATTTCTTGAAGAATTTCTTTGAGAAAAACCAAATGTCAAAATAATACTTTCTCTCTTTCTTATTCAAACTTATGCAAGCTTGCTTGCTAAGGAATGACTCACCAAGGTGTTTTATATTTACTAAAAATTTCCCTTCAAAACCTTGCTTGAAGAGTGAATTTCAAAAGAATGTTTATAAAGTATTTTCCCACTATTTCTAAAAGAATTCATTTTTCCAAACCCTAATTTCTATTTCTTTATGCAAGAAAAGTTCTTTTCTAAGTTCATAGGGTTTTATTAAAAAAATCATGTTTATTTCTGGAAACTAGTTTGTTTACTGGTTTGAAACCTGGTATTGATTTTTAGAAGATTTTAGAAGTTGGTTTGATCTGATTTGAATTGATTTGTAAAAGATAGAAAATAAAAACAGAAAACAGGAAAAGGAAAAATCGAAAAGAAATAAGAAAAGGGAAAAGGGCCGAGGGGGAGCCATTTGGCCCAGTCCCTGATACAGCCCACGGCCCAAGACCCCGCCCAGCTGAATCGTTATGCTGGCCACCTCCTCCAATTGCTGATAGCCGGGGCCCACGCGTCAGAGTCTTCTCCACCTCGAGCTAGTGTCCTGGCTGAGCCCGACTCCCCCGTAGCCATTGATCTCGCCCCGCCCTGATACCCTAACCCCTCCCCCAAGGCTCTGTGCCTATAAAACCCGCTCCACCTCCTCCCTCGCGCCCCTTTTCTTCTCTCGCCCGAGACGCCTCCAGGAGGAAGCAATCTCTCATCGGAGTCCGCCTCACCTGCGATGGTGTTTCACCGATTCCAGCGTGATCCAGGTACCCCGCCACCGTCTCGTCTCCTTTTTCTCATCTTTTCCTAACCCTAGCCCCCAGATCGACCACAAACCCGAAGCCCTGTCTGCCTCCCGAACATCGGCGAGAAATCGCTGAGTCTCTCGACCACGTCAAGCGCGTTGGCCTTGCCACCACGGTCGCCTTGCTACACCGCACATCCCAGAAGAAATGCCACCTTGCCTAGTGCCTCGGAGATGTCGCACCGTCCACGCCTAGAACACCCCTGTAGGACGCCATCGCTCTAGCTGCCCCTCTGCGTCGGTCTAGACGTGTCTCGTCGTGACCTCATCGCCGACCAACAGCCACCTGAACGCTGGCGACGCTGACCACCAGTGCGCCCTCGCCAGAGAATCTCTCACCGGAAACCTAGCAGGTATCCCCTCCCTCTCCTCTTCAATCTGAGTCGTCCGATCAAAATCCACTGGATTAGAACACATCACTTAAGTGAAAGGGTACCAGTTGATCTCGTGCATCCAATCTTCTTAAAATCCAGTGGCTCACATCGCTTATCCAAACTAACCAGTATGCACCAGTAAGAACTCGACACGTGGCGAGCCTCGGTTCAAAAAGAGTTTAAAACAGAAATTTGAATTAGATTTATGCCTAATCTTTGGAAATTCATAACTTTTGATCTGTAACTCAAAAATTAACAAATAATATACCATTGGAATCCTTAGAATGTGTAGAATCCAATAGTGCCATAATAAATTATAGTTTCAGTATTCAATTTGAAACCATTTTCAAATTGAATCAAACACCCCTGTTAGCTTAGTTAATTCATATCTTTTGAACCAAGTGTCCAAAAATTACAAATTTGTAGTCTCTGGAATCCTCTAGTCATGTAGAACATCATAGGATCAAGAAATTTCTAATTTGATACGTGCACACACTTTGTGCATTTAAATTTGTCCAAATCACTAATTTGAACATAATGTGAATTATATAACTTATTTTGGGATGATTCCAATTGCATTAGCTTTGTTTTACTCCAAGCTATCCAGTAGCATCACTTTCATATTTTATTGAACCACTTCACAATTATTCAAATTCTAATATGAGAATTTGAGTATTCCTATATTGATTAATTCTATTTCTTTTTCAATTAATGATTCCTTCTACTTTAGAAAACCCTATGTTCATAGCTAGTTATCAAATATCATCTAGGCATCACCTTGAATCCATGTCTTGTTCATCTTAACATATTTTGTCTAATTCATATATATATTCAAATTGCAATTGTGCTACTTGAGTAGAATATGAATTCATCTCAATCAAATAATCTATCCTCGCTATTGTAGTGTTGATTCAATTCTACTACCATAGCTCATGATCATACTTCATAATGTTCAATGACTCCTTGAGCCATGTTCTCAAATGTCATTCATTCATATCAAATCCTAAGCTTACTTAATCTTGTCACATGTATTGAACTATTCAATTAGCAAATGAGTTAATTGAGTACTTCAATGCTTCATGAATACTTACCCAAAACCTAGGTGTAATGCATACTATTTATGAGTAATTGTTGTCACACTTACTCAATAGTATTTTGTTGCACTATTTGCCACTTATGTGATCTAATCCACATGAGTTATGCTAAGCTTCATTCATACTTTAATAGGGCATAAAGACTTCATCAATTATGTCTTGTTTAGCCAATTCTCATCAAACATATTGATCTTTTCCCAACTAGCACTCAAACCCATGTCTCATAATTCCACAATACACTTATCATATCTCTCTATCACAATATCTTGAATAATCTAAACAAACACTTTTCAATTGTTTGATTTGTTTGATTGTATTTGTATGGTATGTTTATGGTATGTTACTTCTGTGCTATAGTTTGTGCGAAGAGCTATGTGCTTAGTTGAGAGAAGTGAAAAGATCGTATTCTTCAAAAAGGCAAGTGACACACATATTCCCTACCTACTTTTATTCTGCACTAGTGTCTCAGTAGTATGCATGATAGGTGGAATTGAAAGCTTCTATTACAAAATGCTAGATCCTAGTAGTGAGTAGCTATCCCTAAACCCCACCTGGTAGGATGCTAAATACCTGAATATTGATGCTATGCTTGATCATATGAAAAGTTGTTTTGTGAATAAATTAACAACTTCAACTAAAATGAACTACCCGGGTGGATTGGTTTGCGATGGAAAGTGAAGTAGGTGGGTCCTGAGGCACATGCTAGAACAGATGTGTAGCTCAGGATACCGCTCAGGATGGCCACTCAGGATTCAAGAGGTTAATATGGCTTCCATGATTAAAGTACTTCTAGTGCAGCCTTATGACAATATGGGCTCTGTCTTGATTGAGTAGGATTAAGGGTTCAACCAAGAGTACTGACATGAGGTGGTAGTTGATAATGGTTAGGGGGCACGGTCAGACTAGTTTGGTTGAATGCTTTTTCTGAAAGGTCTTGTCTCATTTTATGTATGGGCGTAAAATGACTCTTAAGGTGAAAGTGCACAACCCTTGCAAGGTGTTAAAATCTAATCGATTAGCCGAGTCCTCGGAATAGACAATTGAGTCTCTAGCCATGGAATATTCGGAAGAATCTCATCACCATTTCTGAATGCTTTAAAACTTGACTAGCAATAATCAGGAGAAGCTCAGGGCCATGCACTCCGAGGGGTGGTGGTATATGTTGTTTCGAAAACTATGTTGAGTTTCGCCCAGAAACTACATACCAGCCGGTATGTAATGTATGGGTGTTATTTCAGCCCTTCATGAAATAAAATTTTGATAAAAAGATTTTTGCAAAGATTTAGGATAAAGTTGGCTTTATGCAAATTAGCCTTTTGAGATCCACTAGCCAAATGTCATGTAGTTTAGTCTTTTCACAAATTCCACCAAATATGTGTCATTTGCCAGTATGTTGTTGTACTGACCCCTCTGGGGCTGCATATTCAAATGTGCAGGTTTTTATTCGAATAAGGAACCAGGAGTAGGATCTCGAGTCTACATTCCAACATGTCTGCCTGTGGCACGTGATGAAGATGGAGGCTCACTGCAACTATGCTTTATGCTGTCTACTCGTAAGGTTGAAGACCTTTGTAACTAGATTTGTGTTGTAATATTGATGCTATTGCAATGATTACTATATTTTGTATTGTGGTGCTATCTAATGATCCAGGGAATGGCACAGATACACAGGAGTTCTGCCTTTAGGTAAGGGCAGGGCGCTACAGAATGGTATCAGAGCATAGTGTTGTTTGCAGGATCGAGACCCTAGGTTTGGAATAGACTAGGAAGCCCTAGGAATTCTTCCCTCCACAAAGAAAATTTTCATTTCAGTTTTCTAAACAAACTATATCTACCTCCCAGTCTGAATCTTTCTTGTAAGACTTATCACAATCATTTGTTTTACACAACTTTTCTTTCTATTTTAGATGACCAGCCTTATCGAATTCCTTAAGAAAGGACCAGTGATGATCATGACTCTGAAGTGTGAGACTGAATTTCCCAAAGCACTGAAGAACCTCATGTTAAGCTTGGGAATGCAAGGAGAAGCTGTTTACAAAGGATTTCCCGTGATTGATGAAGGTGAAGAATATTGGTGGGTACAACTCCACCTATATAAGGATAAAGAAGATGACCACAACAAGATGGGACTTTGGATGTTTACCAACTCCGAGATGCATCCATAATTTTTGGACTCCACAAGATGTGCAGCTTGGTCAGCTATAAAGGAACTTGGAGAAAGACTCAAGTGGAGACTCCATAATACTCAGAAGGACCTCAAAGAAGAAAAGGAGGATACTACTATATTGAAGGTAACCATAAGCCAACTTCAAAGTGACATGGAATAGTTGGTATCAGAACTTAGTGTTCAAAGATACCTCATCACAACCAAAGATGAAGAGATTGCCAACCTACAGAAGCAGCTAGACCAGAACAATGGATCTTCCTAGTGGAAAATCAAGAAGCTTTAGTTAGACCTCCATTTAGAAATTTTAATAATGAGACGAAGTGTAATAAACGTTATGATCATACCGACTTGTGGATGATCGTACATTTTCATGTGTTTTAGAACTAGTTTGATTGATGTGATGAATGCTTGTTAGATATTGTTTGCACAGCAGATCAAGAGAATTCATCTTGCAAACAATCTGCTATGTGTTTGGGTAGGAATCCTCTTTAGATCTCTTCTATCTATTTCTCATCTATGCTAAGACCTAAACCTATCCTAAAACCCAAACCAAAGTATTCTCAACGACAAAACAACCATAATAACCCTCAGATGGAGAAAATGATACAAGGACAACAGCCGGGTTCAGTGTTCCAAATACAATGAAATAGGACATTACCCACCCAAATGTCTGAAAAGATACAACAAACAAACACACAAGGCAGCATGAAGAAGGACCTCAATATCGTTACTTGTTTCAATTACAAGCCAAAGGGACACTACGTAAGAAGATGCGTAGGAAAAAGTACTACGAGATGGAATGACTGAAGGATACCACAAATACAAGAAGAAGACACCACAAGGTGTAGCCAACGAGGAAGTAATGGTATTCAACTACTACTTGAAATAGGAGTGGAAAGGACACCAACTTAATTAAATGGATTTTTATTCCTCCTTATGCAATGGCAAACCAAAAGATCTACAACTTAAGGAGTGTTGCTATGAGTTTTGTTGCAGACCCTAGCAAAGGAACGATAGGTTTTGTTTTCAAAATTAAAAAATGAGGTTTGGAACGTGGTTCCATTTTTAAGAAAACTTTTGTCAAAACCAGTGAGGTTGACCAAGAGTTAGAATACGAGGTTTAATAAACCATGTATGGAGTAATGATTTGGATGCAGAATGGATTGATCACCATTCTTACTACTCTTATTATTCGCTCTCATAATGTGGGCTTTGTAAACCTAGAGAGACACACCTATGAGAGACGACGTTGTTAAGCCTAAACCTTACGAAGATAAGATATTATACCACTTATAGTAGGCCAGTGCTGCCAACACGTAGGAAGACGGTAAGGATGAACTTCAAGCTTTCTATTGAAGAAGCCTCACAATGGAAGATGTTCATCAACCTGGAAGGATACTAGAACAGAATGGTATCAACATGGAAGATGTTTTATCAACATGGATAAACACCACGGGAACAGAATGGAACCACAAGAACCGAATGGTATCTCAAAGGAAGAAATCCTACTAACATGGAAGGTTACTAGAATAGGATAGGATAGGAATGGTGTCATAAGGAAGTAACCATACAATAAGGAACCTCTAAGGATGATGACAAGGAAGTTGAGATGATGAGAGGATAACCTCTCAGCTTGGTCTTCTGATTGACCCAAAAATGGCATATCAGCTTGGTCTTCTAATTGACCCAAAAAGTGACTCCTCAGTGTCCAAAGTAGTTCAACAACTACCCAGTCGGATGGAAGCTCTATGATGGAGCAAGGTATCAACCAAGCAACCCTAAGGAAGGTTGGTGCCTGGATTTGTGAATAGACACCCACCTATGGGAAATGAAGATGAAGACTGTCTATGGGTTCCAAAGACGACCCAGTGTCAAGTCAAATGATGACCCAGAGCCAAGTCAAGACCAAGGTGTTTTGATTAAACCTAAGGACCTAGACTACCTACAAATGTTTCTTTTAAGGGTGGTAGCCACCTAGGTAACCCTAAACCCTACTATCTTTCTAGCCTCTCTAATCTCGGGGACGAGATTTCTTTTAAGGGTGGTAGTCTGTAACATTCCAAGATTTTATCAAATTTTGGGGGAAATTTTTGCTTTTTATTTTGTTATGTTGATTGAAAATTCACAAGGATTTAAAACTTTTTTAGTCTATTTAAAAGCTTTAATAGAAAACTATCTCAAACCCTCTATTTATTTCTTGAAGAATTTCTTTGAGAAAAACCAAATGTCAAAATAATACTTTCTATCTTTCTTATTCAAACTTATGCAAGCTTGCTTGCTAAGGAATGACTCACCAAGGTGTTTTATATTTACTAAGGATTGCCCTTCAAAACCTTGCTTGAAGAGTGAATTCCAAAAGAATGTTTATAAAGTATTTTTCCACTATTTCTGAAAGAATTCATTTTTCCAAACCCTAATTTCTATTTCTTTATGCAAGCAAAGTTCTTTTCTAAGTTCATAGGGTTTTATTAAAATAATCATGTTTACTTCTGGAAACTAGTTTGATTACTGGTTTGAAACCTGATATTGATTTTTAGAAGATTTTAGAAGTTGGTTTGATCTGATTTGAATTGATATGTAAAAGATAGAAAATAAAAACAGAAAATAGGAAAAAGAAAAATAAAAAAGAAATAAGAAAAGGGAAAAGGGCCGAGGGGGAGCCATTCGGCCCAGTCCCTGATACAGCCCACAGCCCAAGACCCCGCCCAGCTGAATCGTTACGCTGGCCACCTCCTCTAATCGCTGACAGCTGGGGCCCATGCGTCAGAGTCTTCCTCCACCTCGAGCCAGTGTCCTGGCCGAGCCCGACGCCCCCGTAGTCGTCGATCTCGCCCCGCCCTGATACCCTAACCCCTCCCCCAAGGCTCTGTGCCTATAAAACCCCCTCCACCTCCTTCCTCGCGCCCCTTTTCTTCTCTCACCCGAGACGCCTCCAGGAGGAAGCAATCTCTCGTTGGAGTCTGCCTCACCTGCGATGGTGTTTCGCCGATTCCGGCGTGATCCAGGTACCCCGCCACCGTCTCGTCTCCTTTTTCTCATCTTTTCCTAACCCTAGCCCCCAGATCGACCATGAACCCGAAGCCCTGTCCGCCTCCCGAACATCGGCGAGAAATCGCCGAGTCTCTCGACCACGTCATGCGCGTCGGCCTCGCCACCATGGTCGCCACGCTGCACTGCACCTTGCCTAGTGCCTCATAGATGTTGCACCGTCTGTGCCCAGAACACCCCTGCAGGACGCCATCGCTCTAGCTGCCCCTCTGCGTCGGTCCAGGAAACAATCGGCGAAACTGACCTCGCCATCAAGATCCTCTCGCCCAGACGCATCTCGTCGTGACCTTGTCGCTGACCAGCAGCCACCAGAACGCCGGAGATGCTGACCACCAGTGCGCCCTCACCAGAGAATCTCTCGCCAGAAACCTAGCAAGTATCCCCTCCCTCCCTCTCCTCTTCAACCTGAGTCGTCCGATCAAAATCCACCGGATCAGAACACATCACTTAAGTGAAAGGGTACTTGTTGATCTCGTGTGTCCAATCTTCTTAAAATCCAGCGGCTCACATCGCTTATCCAAACAAACCGGTACGCACCAGTAAGAACTCGACACATGGCGAGCCCCGGTTCAAACAGAGTTTAAAACAGAAATTTGAATCAGATTTATGCCTAATCTTTGGAAATTCATAACTTTTGATTTAGTAACTCGAAAATTAACAAATAATATACCATTGGAATCCTTAGAATGTGTAGAATCCAATAGTGCCATAATAAATTATAGTTTCAGTATTCAATTTGAAACCATTTTCAAATTGAATCAAACACCCCTGTTAGCTTAGTTAATTCATATCTTTTGAACCAAGTGTCCAAAAATTACAAATTTGTAGTCTCTGGAATCAAGAAATTTCAAATTTCATACGTGCACACACTTTGTGCATTTAAATTTGTCCAAATCACTAATTTGAACATAATTTGAATTCTATAACTTATTTTGGGATGATTCCAATTGCATTAGCTTTGTTTTACTGCAAGCTATCTAGTAGCATCACTTTCATATTTTATTGAACCACTTCACAATTATTCAAATTCTAATATGAGAATTTGAGTATTCCTATATAGATTAATTCTATTTCTTTTTCAATTAATAATTCCTTCTACTTTAGAAAACCCTATGTTCATAGCTAGTTATCAAATATCATCTAGGAATCACCTTGAATCCATGTCTTGTTCATCTAAACATATTTTGTCTAATTCATATATATATTCAAATTACAATTGTGCTACTTGAGTAGAATATGAATTCATCTCAATCAAATAATCTATCCTCGCTATTGTAGTGTTGATTCAATTCTACTACCATAGCTCATGATCATACTTCATAATGTTCAATGACTCCTTGAGCCATGTTCTCAAATGTCATTCATTCATATCAAATCCTAAGCTTACTTAATCTTGTCACATGTATTGAACTATTCAATTAGCAAATGAGTTAATTGAGTACTTCAATGCTTCATGAATACTTACCCAAAACCTAGGTGTAATGCATACTGTTTATGAGTAATTGTTGTCACACTTACTCAATAGTATTTTGTTGCACTATTTGCCACTTATGTGATCTAATCCACATGAGTCATGCTTAGCTTCATTCATACTTTAATAGGGCATAAAGACTTCATCAATTATGTCTTGTTTAGCCAATTCTCATCAAACATATTGATCTTTTCCCAACTAGCACTCAAACCCATGTCTCATAATTCCACAATACACTTATCATATCTCTCTATCACAATATCTTGAATAATCTAAACAAATACTTTTCAATTGTTTGATTTGTTTGATTGTGTTTGTATGGTATGTTTATGGTGTGTTACTTCTGTGCTATAGTTTGCGCGAAGAGCTACATGCTTAGTTGAGAGAAGTGAAAATATCGTATTCTTCAAAAAGGCAAGTGACACACATATTCCCTACTGATGGCGCGGTGATGATGGTGCCAGAAAACTTATTGGCTTGTAGTAAATGACCGGCCAGTTGGTAAACCCCAACAGAAGGTTTTGATGAATATAGCAGCAAGTTTTCCCTTAGTTAAGAACCAAGGTATATCGATCAGGAGAAGAGCAGACAATGCGACTGAAGGTGATGCAGACTGGCTTAGCGACAGCTTCGGACAATTTATATATGGCGCCTCGTCCAAGCTTTGCTTTGCTAGCTGCAACGTGGAACCTGCACACACACAACCAAGTACTTTGTTCCCAACTTGCGATGAGGTTGTCAATCTCACCGGTTTGCTTGAAACAAAGGTTATGAGCGTATCGAGTGGAAAACAGTAGAAGTATGCGAGTAAAGTAAACAATGCGAGTAAAGTAAACAAGTGATAGCAATATGATGGAAATAGGACCGGGGTCCACAGTTCACTAGTGGTGTCTCTCCATAAGATAAATAACACATGCTGGGTAAACAAATTATAGTTGGGCAATTGATAGAATAAAGATAAACGTGATATGTCAAGAAGATCACTACGAGATTTACTCTGGGCATTACAACAAAATACATAGACCGCCATCCAACTGCATCTATGACTAATAATCCACTCACGGAGATATCATCCGAACACCCCATGAGTATTAAGTTGCGAACAACAGATAATTGCATTAAGCAAAGTGTGTAATGTAAACAAAGCATATGCCCTTGAGCATATGAATGTTGTTTTCTCCCTAGTAGCAACAGCACATCTACAACCTTAGAGGTTTCTGTCACTCCCCCAGGTTAAATAGAGGCATGAACCCACTATCGAGCATAAATACCCCCTCTTGGAGTCACTAGCAACTACTCAGCCAAGATAGCTACTAACAACGGAGAACATGCAAGATCATAAAAAACATAGAGATAACATAAGATATATTTCAGTATAGCAACTCGATCATAACACCAATATTTATCGGATCCCAACAAACCAAACATGTAGAATTACATAACGGTGATCTCAATCATGTAGGGCAGCTCATGAGATCTAAACATGAAGCACATGGTGGAGAAGACAACCATCTAGCTACTGCTATGGACCCATAGTCCAAGGTAGACTACTCACTCATCGCTCCGGAGGCAAGCATGCCGATGAAGAAGACCTCCGGTGGCGATTCCCCTCTCCGGCAGGGTGCCGGGAAGAGCTTCTAGACCCTCCCGATCTTCGGGTCGACGGCGGCGGTGGATCGCGATGTGTTTTGAAAAAGTGATCGGGTACTTAGGTTTTTCCCGTCGGGGGGTCTTTATAGGCGAAGGGGCGATGTCAGAGGTGGAGCCAGGTGGCCTCACACCATGGCGGCGCGGCCAGGGCCTGGGCCACACCAGCCTGGTGTGTGGGGCCCCTGTGGCCCCCCTCCTACTCTCCTTCGGATCTCTGGAAGCTCCCGGACAAAATAAGACTTCAGGAACTTGGTTCGTCCAATTCCGAGAATATTTCCTGTGTATCACTTCTGAAACACAAAAACAGCAGAAAACAGGGAACTGGCACTGTGGGAACTTGATAATAGGTTAGTTCCAGAAAATGCATAAAAGTGCCACTAAGTGTAACGAAACAGTAGGCAAATGGTGTAAAAACAAGAATTGAGCATCAAAAATTATAGATACGTTGGAGACGTATCAAGCATCTCCAAGCTTAACTCCTGCTCGTCCTCGAGTAGGTAAGTGATAACAAAAGAATAATTTTTGAGGTGACATGCACCTACACAATCTTGATCATGAATGTAAGCATTTGTGAGCTGGGATCAAAAGAACTTAGAACATGGGCATGAAAGATATAATCTTGACAATAGAACTTAGCAACCATGTTGTAAACATGAAAATGAACACAAACAAAAGATCATGAAAATGAAACAATGAAAGTCGAACATGTGTTCAAATCATAAGGAAAAACATACAAATGGTTTTCAGCTTGTCCTTCAAAGAGAGCAAAACATAAATGCATAGGACACCTTCAAGTTTAAGAGGGCGACTAGATTCAAATAATTTGAGAACAAGTGAAACCAACAATATGAATCAATCAATGAAAACTTTGGGAAAATGCACATTATACTAAGAATGACAACTATGCTCTCTTAATGGTGCATAAAGAAAGAAGGTGGTGACTCAACATAAAAGTAGAAGAAAGGCCCTTCGCAGAGGGAAGCAGTGATTGCAAGTTTTATAACCTTCAAAAATTATGGTACTTACCGGCTTTGAGCTCTCATTGCCCCCATCATAAGCATCTTGAATGGTTAAAGTTAATGCGAGAACAATTATGATGCATATGCTTGACAAATCATAAGTTGAAAACCTCGTGTCCCGTGAATATGAGTACCCAAACCTCATGCTACTTTACTTAGAGTCCCAAGCAAGGCTCTTGTAATTGTAAGTATATGCATATCATTGAAAGCCGCCAATGGGGTACCTCCGTGCCCGATGACATGGAACAAGCCCACATCAAAATGACGGGACAAGCAGACAATGAACACCTTGACATCTCTTTTATTTGCCATTTGTTTAGCTTTTTATTGTGAGATTCGTCGTCGAATCTATACCATGGGTATGCTGCAAATTTTCACCATGAATTATGCATGGCTTAGATTAGCGGCCCGGTGTTTCCCTAACACATATACAAACTCCATGATCCTTGCAAGATTCCCAATTCATTTCACACCGCGGGCATCCATAAACAAAAGATCACGATATCAACTCAAATAAGAAGTGCAATGTTGAAAGCTTGCCCATGACTGCATGGCTAGGCTAGTCTCCAACTTACAACTTGCAAGCATAACAACTCAACATAAGAGACCACAATGTCAAATTTTTAAGAACAGGAAAAAGTAAAGTGTGCCTTCCGGTTCGTGAGAGCTTTACTGACCGAATTTCGCATAATACTCGTAAGAGTTTAATTTGAAGAGAAAATAAAAGCAAGTCAAATTTACTTGGAATAGCAAATTGCTAGTAGGTATGTATGGTGGACACTTTGGAAAACTTTGGCTTTTATGAGTTGGATGCACGAGTAGAGCTCATACTCAGTACAAGGCGAGGGCTAGCAAAAGACTGGGAGCGACCAACTAAGAGAGCAATAATGGCCATAATCATGCAAAGCGACAAAGCGACATTAAAAGAAGCATAAGATGGCATCAAAAGTCAAAAAACTAAATGATCATAGAGGCTATTGGCAACTTTGTAAGAGTCTAACATGTGTGAGCATGCGCCAAATCAACCCAAATAAAGCATCAAGGAGAAAACCAAAATAATGCTTCCAAACAATAAAAACAACGCATGATTTTTTCAAAGGCTCATTAAGCAATCTCAGTTATTTGAGACAAGTCATGCTACAGCAAAACCACTAAGCATACTATCAAAAAGACATCAAGCATGACATGAAAAAGCCTAAGCCGCAGTCTACACAAGCTCCTTCTTGTACCACTTTTTTAGACAAAGCTTTTTCTCTTTTCCAACACCATTTGAAAATTTTAAAGACACCTCTTTTGATGAAAACCAATAAATATCAGAGGCAAAAATACACCTTGATGAAAAGATATGACAAGGTCTGAACACAAATCAAGGCGAAAACGAAAACCAAAAGCAGTAGCGGAAAAAGAAGAACACCCGGTGAAATTGTAAGAATGAAAAACGGAGTGTTCTTGACAAATGAAACGAGTACATCACCTCCAAAGGAAATTTGTTGGGGTCCAACCATTTATTGCAGCAAACAAAACTAAACTAACTAAGAAAACTAAAACAACTGACGCTCCAAGAAAAACACATAGTGCATGAAGCAATAAAAATATAGTGTTTTGAAAGGTGACCTGATTTTTGCCGATGAAGAAGGGGTGCCTCGGGGGCATCCCCAAGCTTTGATGCTTGTACTTCTTGGATATTTCTTGGGGTGATGCATGGGCATCCCCAAGCTTGAGCTTTTGTCCATTCTTCAACTCATCTCATCATTCTCCAATCCCTACACTTGAAAACTTCCTTCATACAAAACTAAACACAATTCTATTAGCAACATTAGTGCAACATAACATATAATCAACCTTTTTTTTACTTCAGGTTTCAACCCAAAACCACCACATATATAGCAAATACTACTGTAGCAACCTCCCCAAAAGTTCCGTGATCAAAAGAACTCAAAAGAAAGCGATAAAGTGGCAAACACAAATATTGGCAGAAATCTGTCAAAACAGAATAGCTAACAAAGGCCGAATTTTTGAGGGGTTTTCTTTGCTCAAATCAAAAAGTGTTCAACTAATGAAAGTTTGGATATAACCTGGGGCATATGCACAAGAAATCGCAGGTACAAAAGATATACAGAGAATTTATACGAATTTTTAGGGTGCAGCACCGAAAATAGTTTCAGGACAGCAACATCCCCAAATCTTTACCTCACTCAAATTAGAGGCTTCTCTTGGCACAAAAACGAAATAAACAAGATAAGGAGTGGTCATTACAGTAGTAATGACTTCCAAGACTCAAATAAAAGAAAAAGTACTGAAAATAAAACATTGGGTTATCTCCCAAGAGTGCTTTTCTTTAACGCCTTTGAGCTAGACGCAGAAAATTGCGAATCAAGTAACATCAAGTGATGAAGTGCTAGGATCAGCGGGTGCCTTACGTCTTCCTTTCTTACCTTTGCTCTTAACTCTAGGAAAGACATGGTTGTTGCAAGGTGGAGAGGTAAATTTTATGTTGCCTTTTCCCACATCAATGACGGCGCCTAGGAGCTTTAATAGAGATCTTCCAAGTGTGATTTGTCCTTTTCCTACACATTCAATAACAAGATAATCAGTAGATATCATTCTTCCTAGGACTTTTGTAAAGACTCCTTCAGCTATTCTAATGGGAAATATAGTGGTATTGTTAGTAAGAGAAATTCCTTCTCCCCCCTCAGAAAGCTTCCAAAGGCTCAAAGATTCATAAACATCCTTTGGCATGAGACAAAATTCAGACATAATATCACAACGAGCATGAAAAGTTTCACCACTAATGGTGATTTTTATCGTAGGATACCAACTAGAAGGTTCAGAATTTGTTGGCACATAATCAAAATGCTGGCGCAAAGTATTGTAGCAAGAATTCAAACTAGCAGTGCGAGTCTCAAGAGTATCAAGTCTATTAAAAATGCACACAGGAGAGGAATCAAAATAGGTTGGCATGCTATAAATTGTAATCAACTTTTTTATAATATTGAAGGCTTGATCTCCATCATAATGAAGGAAATCTCCTTCTGCAGTAGCATCCAAAGCATATCTATAACGAAGAGCAAGTCCAAAGTAAAAGCTACTAAGAAGCAAACTCAAGGTCATTTTAGGTTCTGTTTTTCCATGCCAATCATAAATTCTAGACCAAGCTTCTTTAAAACTTTCCTCATCCTTCTGTTTAAAAGTAAAAATCATGTCCTCGGGCGACATAGTAATAGCAACTGAACTAGACATAATAAACAACTACCAAGGATTCTAATTTTTTTGGGTTTTTGATATCAAACAATGCAAGTCAAAAAAATAAAGTAAAGCAAAACAATAACAAAGTAAAGGATGTGTGTGCGAAAACTCCCCTCGCAGAAGTCTTCCACTCTTCCCCGGCAACGGCGCCAGAAAACTTGTTGATGGCGTGGTGATGATGGTGCCAGAAAACTTGTTGGCTTGTAGTAAATGACCGGCCAGTTGGTAAACCCCAAGAGAAGGTTTTGATGAATATAGCAGCAAGTTTTCCCTCAGATAAGAACCAAGGTATATCGATCAGGAGAAGAGCAGACAATGCAACTGAAGGTGATGCGGACTGGCTTAGCGACAGCTTTAGACAATTTATATATGGCGCCTCGTCCAAGCATTGCTTTGCTAGCTGCAACGTGGAACCTGCACACACACAACCAAGTACTTTGTTCCCAACTTGCGATGAGGTTGTCAATCTCATCGGTTTGCTTGAAACAAAGGTTATGAGCGTATCGAGTGGAAAACAGTAGAAGTATGCGAGTAAGTAGTAAACAGTGCGAGTAAAGTAAACAGGTGATAGCAATATGATGGAAATAGGACCGGGATCCACAGTTCACTAGTGGTGTCTCTCCATAAGATAAATAACACATGCTGGGTAAACAAATTACAGTTGGGCAATTGATAGAATAAAGATAAACATGATATGTCAAGAAGATCACTATGAGATTTACTCTGGGCATTACAACAAAATACATAGACCGCCATCCAACTGCATCTATGACTAATAACCCACTCACAGAGATATCATCTGAACACCCCCTGAGTATTAAGTTGCGAACAACAGATAATTGCATTAAGCAAAGTGTGTAATGTAAACAAAGCATATGCCCTTGAGCATATGAATGTTGTTTTCTCCCTAGTAGCAACAGCACATCTACAACCTTAGAGGTTTCTGTCACTCCCCCAGGTTAAATAGAGGCATGAACCCACTATCAAGCATAAATACCCCCTCTTGGAGTCACTAGCAACTACTCGGCCAAGATAGCTACTAACAACGGAGAGCATGCAAGATCATAAACAACATAGAGATAACATAAGATATATTTCAGTATAGCAACTCGATCATAACACCAATATTCATCGGATCCCAACAAACCAAACATGTAGAATTACATAACGGTGATCTCAATCATGTAGGGCAGCTCATGAGATCTAAACATGAAGCACATGGTGGAGAAGACCACCATCTAGCTACTGCTATGGACCCATAGTCCAAGGTAGACTACTCACTCATCGCTCTGGAGGCAAGCATGGCGATGAAGAACACCTCCGGTGGCGATTCCCCTCTTCGGTAGGGTGCCGGGAAGAGCTTCTGGACCCTCCCGATCTTCAGGCCGATGGCGGCGGTGAATCGCGATGTGTTCTGGAAAAGTGATCGGGTACTTAGGTTTTTCCCGTCGGGGGGTCTTTATAGGCGAAGGGGCGATGTTAGAGGTGGAGCCGGGTGGCCTCACACCATGGCGGCGCGGCAGGGCCTGGGTCGCGCCAGCCTGGTGTGTGGGGCCCCTGTGGCCCCCCTCCTACTCTCCTTTGGATCTCTGGAAGCTCCCGGACAAAATAAGACTTCAGGAACTTGTTTCGTCCAATTCCGAGAATATTTCCTGTGTATCACTTCTAAAACACAAAAACAGCAGAAAACAGGAAACTGGCACTGTGGCAACTTGTTAATAGGTTAGTTCCAGAAAATGCATAAAAGTGCCACTAAGTGTAACGAAACAGTAGGCAAATGGTGTAAAAACAAGCATGGAGCATCAAAAATTATAGATACGTTGGAGACGTATCACCTACCTACTTTTATTCCGCACTAGTGTTTCAGTAGTATGCATGATAGGTGGAATTGAAAGCTTCTATTACAAAATGCTAGATCCTAGTAGTGAGTAGCTATCCCTGAACCCCACCTCGTAGGATGCTAAATACCTGAATATTGATGCTATGCTTGATCATATGAAAAATTGTTTTGTGAATAAATTAACAACTTCAACTAAAATGAACTACCTGGGTGGATTGGTTTGTGATGGAAAGTGAACTAGGTGGGTCCTGGGGCACATGCTAGGACAGATGTGTAGCTCAGGATACCGCTCGGGATGGCCACTCAGGATTGAAGAGGTTAATATGGCTTCCATGAGTAAAGTACTTCTAGTGCAGCCTTATGACAATATGGGCTCTGTCTTGATTGAGTAGGATTAAGGGTTCAACCAAGAGTACTGACATGAGGTGGTAGTTGATAATGGTTAGGGGCACGGTCAGACTAGTTTGGTTGAATGCTTTTTCTGAAAGGTCTTGTCTCATTTTATGTATGGGCGTAAAATGAGTCTTAAGGTGAAAGTGCACAACCCTTGCAAGATGTTAAAATCTAATCGATTAGCCGAGTCCTTGGAATGGACAATTGAGTCTCTAGCCATGGAATGTTCGGAAGAATCTCATCACCATTTCTGAATGCTTTAAAACTTGACTAGCAACAATCAGGAGAAGCTCAGGGCCATGCACTCCGAGGGGTGGTGGTATATGTTGTTTCAAAAACTATATTGAGTTTCACCCAGAAACTACATACCGGCCAGTATGTAATGTATGGGGGTTATTTCAGCCCTTCATAAAATAAATTTTGATAAAAAGATTTTTGCAAAGATTTAGGATAAAGTTGGCTTTATGCAAATTAGCCTTTTGAGATCCACTAGCCAAATGTCATGTAGTTTAGTCTTTTCACAAATGCCACCAAATATGTGTCATTTGCCAGTACGTTGTTGTACTGACCCCTCTGGGGCTGCATATTCAAATGTGCAGGTTTTTATTCGAATAAGGAACCAGGAGTAGGATCTCGAGTCTACATTCCAACATGTCTGCCTGTGGCATGTGATGAAGATGGAGGCTCACTGCAACTATGCTTTATGCTGTGTACTCGTAAGGTTGAAGACCTTTGTAACTAGATTTGCGTTGTAATATTGATGCTATTGCAATGATTACTATATTTTCTATTGTGGTGCTGTCTACTAATCCAGGGAATGGCACAGATACACAGGAGTTCTGCCTTTAGGTAAGGGCAGGGCGCTACACCACTTGGGGGACCACCATGTGCTTCTTGTAGAGCTTGAGACATTGATGAGTAACCATGCCCTCATACTCAACTTCAGTGTTCTCCTCGACAACCTATTTGTCCATGATGAGCTTCATTATGTAAGGTGCATATGGGGGAACCTTCTTATCAATCAAAGCAAGGTGCATCTCAGAAAAATATAGTGCATCACATCGATGTTCTTGTTGGCACCTGTCTCTCCTTCTTCATAGGTGACATAGGTCCAGTGCAAAAGGTTCACAAGTCCACCGTGGATGTCATTATTGTTTCCTCCACTTGGAGAAATGTTGGCATGGGAGATGCGGAGCAACATGTTGTAGAGAGGAAGAAGATTTGAGGTCTCCTCCGGGGTGCTTTCATGAGAAGAAAGTAGAGCCAATTTTTCCTTGTTGTATTTAGAGGTGCTAAGGTGCATGCGGTGACCAATTGGAGTCTCAAGACTAGTGAAAGGATAACCCAAAATCTGTCCAAAGCAAGCAAAGGTGGAGAACCTCCTGACATTGTTGGTCATCCAAGTCATCCCAACATTTTCTTTAGTGTCAAACTCTAACGTGGCATAGAATTGTTGGATCAAGTTGGGGCAATAGTCTTGCTTGATTGACATCAACTTGTGCAGCCCAAGCTTCTCAGTGACCCATTGAGCATCATGAAAGTACTCATCCTTGTATAGTAGCTAAATATCAGCGTACTTCATTGGGCAAACTTTGGTACTCATGGGAGCATATATCTGTCTATGTATCATCTCATGCTCGGAGTGCCAAAAGTACTCACTCGCATTGTCCTTGGGCTTGGATTAGTAGCTGGCAAGCTGAAACTCACGAAACACAGACTTGGACAAATTTTTGAGTTTGGTGACATTGGCAAGTTTCACCTTCTTATTCCTCTCATCAAGCCTTCTTTTCTCAGCTGCAATATAACGGGCATCATCAAGTGATCATTGATGAACCACCTGAGGATCAATGATGTTCCCTTCTTCATCCCTTGTCAACCTCTTGCACGTGCGATACCGACGTGATTGTTCTCTCTTTCCACGGGAACCGGACAGACCTGTGAGGAGAAATAGAGGGGTAGCATAGATAAGCATGCATGCTCAAGGGGGAAACACAATGTGCCTTGGAGGTAGAAGATCGACAGAAATTGATTTAGGCCGGCTTTTTCCGTAGCACACCAGCTTTAGCCGGCCTGACCGGCTTTTTCCGGCCAGGGACTGGAAAAATCCAGTCTGGACAAGTGCCATGGGAAAAGCCATGATTTGCCCAACTAATGTCGATGAACTATCTCTATGCACAAATGCAGGCAAAGGGGAGGGAAGTCCTAACCACTACAGCTCCAGATCGAGAGAAAACAAAGATCCTACCCAAACTACTAGGAGAACCTAGAGAGAGGGGGAAGGAGGAGGTTACCAAGATCCATGGGGAGCCGGAGAGAACGGCGGCCAGGGAGAGGGCGCCGATGGCCGGAGACCTCGAGGACGTCGGCGGTCGGTGGCGCCTCGCGGAGGAGAGGTGGTGGGCGGCGGTTTGGTGGGGAGGGGTGTGGGAAAGTGAATGAGGGTAACCCCCTCCCCATGACCTAGAAGGGAAAAAGGGCTACAGTAAAGACCCGGCATATTACCAAGATAGTACTATGCAAGTCTTCGACATATTGTAAGCGAAGTGAAGTATCACGAACAACATGTCGACCAGAGTAGCACAGACAAAGCATTGCAGCGGCTCAATACAAATTTATTACAAGATTCCAACAAGCTTCAAACTAATACATAGTACAAGGGATCTGCTACCAAGTACAATAGGAACTCAAAAGCATGAAAGATATTAAAACTGAGTTTATACTACAACGGCATACACTCAACAACTCCTTAGCTATGAATTACACCACTAACTCTATGGATAAGTACTAGGTTGCCCGTTGAACTCCATGTAGTAGTTGACTCCTCCTTTCTCGATGGTTGTAGGTTCTTCGAACTTCTCCTCCTGGACATCTGGGTACTTGACACCGGCTTTTATCGGCTCACAATCTAAGAAGGGAGATTTTAAGGAGGGGATGAGTACACGAAGTACTCAACAAGTCCAGGTATAACAAAACATTTTTATGCACTATCATCTACTAGCTAGGACCAAGGGTCCAAAGCTCAATGATTTTTTACAAATCATTTCTGAGGAAAACTTCAAGTTTTATTTATAAAATCTATGATCTTCTTGCCTCACGAGCTGTTAGAATCCCCGATGGATTCCTTTCTCGCCACGTTCGTAGCTCCTTCCCGGAACAGGGAGTGACAATGCCACAATTCAATACACTCTGCAGAGGTGCGTTACTTTACCCACAGACGCCCACAGTTGTGTTTCTGAGGTAGCTAGCCTCATCCACACTTCCATGGACACAAAGCCTTTTCACCCAACTTCTTTGACATATCTCACATCGTAGCTGGTAGAACCAGCTACCCGTCCAATCAGAGTAAAACCTCCGACAGCTGGTCGCCTACAGGAGAGGTCACACCCCAAGCTGCCCAACAGTTGGTCGCCTACAGGAGAGGTCACACCCCAAACTGCCATCCCTAGGAGATATGCCGTCAAGATGGTATTACTTCAGCTCAGTCCTGCCCACACAGGTTCATGTGGTCAACGCGGTCACTACGGCGCTTGAGCTCAAGAAGGCATTTGTTATTAAACCTTATGATTATATCCCATGTAGTGGAACCCCTTCCAAGGCTTGACTGCCTCCAACCATGGTTCCAACTACCAGCCATAAGATAAGAGAACAAAAGTGATCCATAGGATCATTCAAAGTTCATTCACTTAATAAAACATATTTTCCTTTGATGCAGGTGATAGATAATAGTTCACAAATAGTTTGGTAAAAATAATCAATAGCATGCAAGAACTAGACTTGCCTGAGATATCACGAAGCTAATCAGAATGCCAAAGAATCAATTCATCCATAAGAATTCCAAAGAAGATCCAAACTGAAAATGCAATGAAGTCTAATCAACACCAACACAAAGGTGCATGATACGTCTCAAACGTATCTATAATTTTTGATGCTCCATGCTTGTTTTTTCACCATTTGCCTTGTGTTTCGTTACACTTCGTGGCATTTTTATGCATTTTCTGGAACTAACCTATTAACAAGATGCCATAGTGCCAGTTCCCTATTTTCTGCTATTTTTGTGTTTCAGAAAAGTTACATAGGAAATATTCTCGGAATTGGGCGAAACAAAAGCCAAACATCCAGATATTTAACGAAGCTTCCAGAAGACCGAAGAGGAGATGGAGAGGGGCCACGAGCCAGCCACACAACAGGGCGGCGCGGCCCAGGCCCTGGCCGCGCCCCCTATGTGTGAGACCACCTCGGTCCAATTCTGACACCGCCCCTTCGCCTATAAAGACCCCCCGATGGGAAAAAACTAAGTGACCCGATCAATTTTCCAGAAACACATCGCGATCCGCCGCCGTCGTCGACCCGAGATCGGGAGGGTCCAGAAGCTCTTCTCGGCACCCTGTCGGAGAGGGGAATCGCCACCGGAGGTCTTCTTCATCGCCATGCTTGCCTTCGGCGTGATGAGTGAGTAGTCTACCTTGGACTATGGGTCCATAGCAGTAGCTAGTTGGGTGTCCTCTCCACCATGTGCTTTATGTTTAGATCTCGTGAGCTGTCTTACATGATCGAGACTACCTTTATGTAATTCTACATGTTATGTTTGTTGGGATCCGATGAATATTGGAGTTATGATTGAGTTGATGTGCTAAATATTATCTTATGTTATCTCTATGTTGTTTATGATCTTGCAAGCTCTCCGTTGTTAGTAGCTATCTTAGCCAAGTAGATACTAGTGACTCCAAGAGGGGGTATTTATGCTCGATAGTTGGGTTCATGCCTCTATTTAATCTGGGGGAGTGACAAAAACCTCTAAGGTTGTAGATGTGATGTTGCCACTAGGGAGAAAACAACATTCTTATGTCCAAGGGCATATGCTTTGTTTACATTACACACTTTGCTTAATAAAGTTATCTGTTGTTCGCAACTTAATATTCACGGGGTCCTCGGATGATTCCCCGTAGGTGGATTATTAGTCATAGATGCAGTTGGATGGCGGTCTATGTATCTTGCTGTAATGCCCAGAGTAAATCTCATAGTGATCCTCTTGACATATGCACGTTATCTTTATTCTATCAATTGCCCAACTGTAATTTGTTTATCTAGCATGTTGTTATTTATCTTATGGAGAGACACCACTAGTGAACTGTGGACCCTGGTCCAATTTCCTTTACATTGTTATCACTTGTTTACTTTACTCGCACTGTTTACTTTACTAGCATACTACTACTATTTTCCACTCGATACGCTCATTCCTTTGTTTACCGCAAACCGGTGAGATTGACAACCTCATCGTAAGTTGGGAGCAAAGTTCTTGGTTGTGTTGTAGCGCCCTGCCTTATCAAAAGACAGAACTCCTGTGTATCTGTGCCATTCCCTGAATCAGTAGATAGCACCACAGTACAAAATAAGTAATCATTGCAATAGCATCAATATTACAACATAAATCCAGTTACAATGAGCCTCCATCTTCATCAAGTGCCACAGGCAGACATGTTGGAATGTAAGCTCGAGATCCTACTCCTGGTTCCTTACTCGACAATAAAACCTGCATGTTTGAATATGCAGCCCCAAAAGGGGTCAGTACAACAATGTACTGGCAAATGACACATATTTGTGGCATTTGTGAAAATGACTAAACTACATGAAATATGGCTAGTGGATTTCAAAGGCTGATTTGCATAAAGCAAGTTTTATCCTATCTCTTTGTAAAACCTTCTTTCAAGATTTTAGTTTATAAGGGTCAAGATAACCCCCATACGCTACATACGGATCAGGTATGTAGTTCTGGGCGAAACTCAACAAAGTTTTGAAGTACAGATACCATCACCCCTCGGAGTGTATGGCCCTGAGCTTCTCCTGATAGTTGCTAGACAAATTTTAAAGCATTCCGAAATGGTGAATGAGATTCTTCCGATCATTCCATGGCTAGAGACTCAATTGTCCATTCTGAGGACTCGGCTAATCGATTAGATTTTAACACCTTGCAAGGGTTGTGCACTTTCACCTTATCCTTCATTTTATGCCCATACATAAAATGAAACAAGACCTTTTAGAAAAAGCATTCAACCATCTGGATCTGACCGTACCCCCTATATTATGCTACCACCTGCTGTCAGTACCCTATGGTTGAACCCTTAATCCTACTCTTTCTTGACAGAGCCCATAATGTCATAAGGCTGCACTGGAAGTACTTTAATCATGGAAGCCTTATTAATCTCTTGAATCCTGAGTGGCCGTCCCGAGCGGCATCCTGAGCTACACATCTATACAAGCATGTGCCCCAGGACCCACCTACTACACTTTCCATCACATACCACTCCACCCAGGTAGTTCATTTTAGTTGAAGTTGTTAATTTATTCACAAAACAACTTTTCATGTGATCAAAGCATAGCATCATAATTTTCAAAGTATTTAGCATCCTATAAGGTAGGTGGTTTGGGGATAGCTACTCACTACTAGGATCTATCACTTTTGTAAATAGTTGAATATTCACCTATCATGCATACTACTGAAAATCACTAATGCATAATAAAAATAGGTAAGGGATATGTGTGTCACTTGCCTTTTTGAAGAATACGATCTTTCACTCTTCTCAACTAATCATGTAGCTCTTCGCACAAATTATAGCACACAATAGCATAACATAAACAAACCATACAAACACAATCAAACAAGGCAAACAATTGAAAAGTGTTTGTTTAACAATTTTAGATTTATTCAAGATGTTGTGTTAGAATAGATATGACAAGAGAATTGTGAATTATGAGATATGGGTTTGAGTGCTAGTTGGGAGAGGTCAAATGATTGATAGAGGCTTGGACTAAGCAAAATAATATTGATGAAGTCTTTATGCTTTAGTTAAGCATAGATAGAATTTAGAAAGGCTCATGTGAATTGGATCATATAAGAGCTGAACAATGTAACAACAAGGCTATTGAATAGTTGTGACAACAATTATTCTTAAATAGAATCTATTGCCCTAGGCACTAGGTAAGGATTCATGAATTATTGTGTTACTCAATTAACCCATTTGCTAACTGAATAATTCAATACAAGTGAACAAGATTATGTAGGCATGGGATTGGGTATGGGTGATTGACATTTGAGAACATAGCTCAAAGGGTTCATTGAACAATATGAAGTATGATCATGAGCTGTGGTAGTAGAATTGAATCAATACCACAACAACAAGAGTAGAATCTAGGATTGAGATGAATTCATATTCTACTCAAGTAGCACAATTGCAATTTGAATATATATGAATTAGACAAAATATGTTTAGATGAACAAGATATGGATCAAGGTGTTGTCAAGATGGTATTTGATAGCTAACTAGGATCATAGGGTTTACTAAAGTAGAAGAAACATTAATTGAAAAAGAAATAGAACTAATTGATATAAGAAATACTTAAATTCTCATATTTGAATTTGAATAATTGTGAAGTGGTTCAATAAAATATGAGAGTGATACTACTGGATAGCTTGCAGTAAAACAAAGCTATAGCAATTGGAATCACTCAAAAATAAGTTATAGATTTTGAATTATCACCAAAATAGTGATTTGGATAGATTTGAATGCACCAAGTGTGTGCATGTATCAAATTTGAAATTTATTGATCCTATGATGTTCTACAAGATTAGAGGATTCCAGGGACTACAAATTTATAATTTTTGGATGGACAGAATAAAAGATATGATTTTAGCAAGCTAACAGAAAGGTTTAGCTCAATTTGAAAATAGATTCAAATTGTGTACTGAAACTATGAAATATGAGTGTACTAATGGATTCTACATGTCTCAAGGATTCCAACTATATATTATTTGCTATTTTTGGACCTCTAGATCAAAAGATATGAATTTTACAAGATTGGGATCAAATCTGGTTTGAAACTCTAATTCAAATTCGGTTTGAATCTGAGATCGACATGTGGCATGTTCTGGTTGGTGGGTACCGGTTCGGTTGGATCACGCTTGTGGAGCGTTAGATCTAAATTAGATCGGACGGATCTAATTGAACCGTACCAATTCGGTTAGTGACTTGATCTGGAGCGTTGGATCTTGATCGGACGGCGAGAAAAGAAAGGAGAGAAACTCATCGTTTCAAATTAGGTTTCCGGCGAGGTCACCGGAGATGCGGCCAGGAGGTTGATGTTGGAGACGCTCCGGTTACTCCTGGGCGGTAACGAGGCCACGACGGTGTTCAGCTTGACGAGAGGAATCCAATGGTGGCGGTGACGTGCTCGGTCGCGTCCAGACGAGATGGAGAGGGGCGGCTGGAGCGACGGCGTTCTGCAGGGCATCCTGGACGCGGTGCTGCGCGACATCTGCGAGGCGAGAGAAGGCGTGGCACTTCTTTTGGGGAGTACAGGGCGACGAGGTGACCGGGGTGGTGAAGTTGGTGGGCTCGAGGTGGTCTGTAGGCTCGGCGATTGCTCGCCAAAGTTTTGGGCGGCGGACGGTATCTTTAGGGTCAAGGTCGATCTGAGGCTAGGGTTTAGAAAAGATGAGAAAAAGAGGGAGAGGTGGCTGGCAGGGGGTTTTATAGAGGGGATGGCATGCTGGGGAGGTTAGGGTTCGCGCGGGGTGGCGAGGATCGACGGCCAGGGGCGACGCCATGCTCTGCCAGGGCTCCTGCCCGAGCTAGGAGGGGATCCCGACAGGTGGGGTCCACCTGTCGGCGGGAGGGGGAGAGAAGAAGAATACCCTTTCAGGTTTAGGTGATAGTGGGCCGGGGCGGCTTTGGCGGCTGGGCCGAAATCGACCCCACGGCCCTTTTCTCTTTTCTTATTTCTTTTCTCTTTTCCTTTTTCTGTTTTCTGAATTATTTCATATCTTTTTTTAAAATTGCTTCAAATCAAATCAAACAAATTCCTATACTATTCTAATATTTACTGCAATACTTTAAATCAATAATAAAACAAGTTTTCACAATAAAAGGTGTTTTTCAATAAATGTTTATGTGCATAACAAGGAGAACTTGCTTGCCTAAAATAATAGAAATAGGGTTTGAAATCAATTCTTTCTAAAATAGTAAAATAATAGTTTATAAAATAATAATTGAGAAACACACTCAACTATAGTTTGAAAAAGCAAACCTATATTGAATAAGGCAAATTTGTAAAACAAACCTTTGCAAGCAAGCTTGCATAAAGTTGAATAAAAGCAAGAGAATAATATTTTGATTCTAGGCTTTTCTCAAAGAGGTTCTTTAAGAAATAAATAGAGAGTTGAAAATAGTTTTCAAAATAAAGCTTTTAAATAACTCAAAAGTTTTAAATCCCTGTGAATTTTCAATCAATGCACTCAAAACAAAAGCAAAAATTTCCCCCAAAATTTGATAAAATCTTGGGATGTTACAGACTACCACCCTTAAAAGAAATCTCATCCCCGAGATTGGAGAGGCTAGAAAGAAAGTAGGGTTTACGTTACCTAGGTGGCTACCACCCTTAAAAGAAACTTTTGTAGGTAGTCTAGATACTTGGGTTTTCAACCAGAAACACCTTGGTGTTGACTTGGCACTGGGTCATCCTTTGACTCCATAGATAGTCTTCTTCTTCATTTCCGATAGGTGGGTGTCTATTCACAAATCTGGGCACCAACCTTCCTTATGGTGTTGCTTGAGGTAACCTTACTCTATCGTAGAGCCTTTTATCCGGCAGGGTAGTTGTTGAACTACTTTGGACACTGAGGAGTCACTCTTCGGTTCTGTTGAAATACTTTGGACACTGAAGAGTCACTCTTTGGTTCTGTTGAACTACTTTGGACACTCAAGAGTCACTCTTTGGGTCAATCAGATGACCAAGCTGAGTTGTCTCCTCTTTGGGTCAATCAGAAGACCAAGCTGAGAGGGTATCCTCTCATCATCTAAATTTCCTTATCATCATCCTTAGAGGTTCTTCATCTTATGATTACTTCCTTATGATACCATTCTGCTCTTCAACTTTCCATGATACCATTCTATTCTATCCCATTTTAGTAACCTTCCATGGTAGTAGAATTTCTTCCTTTGGGATACCATTCTCTTCTAGTATCCTTCCTGGTTGTTGTACACCTTCCATAGTAAGTCTTCTTCAACAAAATGCTTGGGGTTCATCCTTACCATTTTCCTACGTGTTGGCAGCACTTGCCTACATTAAGGGGTATAATATTTTATCTTCCTAGGGTTATGGCTTAACAATGTCGTTTTCTCATAGTTATGTCTCTCTAGGTTTGTGTTTATTAAACCTCGTATTCTAACTCTTGGTCAACCTCACTGGTTTTTTTTTACAAAAGTTTTGTTGAAATTGGAACCAAGTTCCCAAATCCTATTTTGAATTTTTGAAAGCAAAAATCTATCGTTCCTAACTAGAGGTTTTCAGCGAAGCTCATGGCAATATTCCTTAAGTTGTAGATCCTTTGGTTTGCCATTTAAGGGAAATTAAAATCCTTTCCATTGCTCTGTTTGTCCTTTCCATTGCTCTGTTTGCTCTTTCCATTGCTCTGTTTGCTCTTTCCATTGCTCTGTTTGCTCTTTCAACCTTCCTTGCATGAGGTGGTTGAATGGTATTACTTCCACATTAGCTACACCTTGGGGTGTCTTCCTCTTGTTTACATGGTATCCTTCAGCCATCCTAGCTTACTGAAGTTTTGGGGTACCATCCTTGGTGCACCCTCTTGCGTAATGTTCTAGTCTCTTGTACTTGAAACACTACCTCTTGTTGTTGTACTCTGTATCCTTATCTCCAACTGAGGGTTATTGTAGTTGTTCTGTCGTTGGGAACACTTCGGTTTGGGTTTTAGGACAAGTTTAGGTCTTAGCATAGATGAGAATTAGATATAAGAGATCTAAAGAAAATTCCTACCCAAACATAGCAGATTTGTTTACAGGATGAATTCTCTTGATCTGCTGTATAAACAATATCTAACAAGCAATATCTAACAAACATTCCTCATAACAAGCAAACTAGTTTTCAAACAAACGAGAAGGTACGATCATTGATACGTCTCCAACGTATCTACAATTTTTGATGCTCCATGCTTGTTTTTACACCATTTGCCTACTATTTCGTTACACTTCGTGGCACTTTTATGCATTTTCTGGAACTAACCTATTAACAAGTCGCCACAGTGCCAGTTCCCTATTTTCTGTTGTTTTTGTGTTTCAGAAGTGATACACAGGAAATATTCTCGGAATTGGACGAAACAAGTTCCTGAAGTCTTATTTTGCCCGGAAGCTTCCAGAGATCCAAAGAGGCGAAGTAGAGGGGCCACAGGCCAGCCTCACACTAGGCCGGCGCGGCCCAGGCCCTGGCCGCGCCGCCTAGGTGTGAGGAGGCCTGGGGCCACCCCTGACGATGCCCCTTCGCCTATATAAAGCCTCGGGACGAAAAACCCTAGGGGAGTCGGCGAAATTTCCAGAACAGTTCCGCAGTGCCACCGCCGTCGAAGCCAAATTTCGGGGGACAGAAGTCTCTGTTCCGACACCCTGCCGGGACGGGGAAGTGCCCCCAGAGCCATCTCCATCGGTCTCCATCGCCGTCTCTGCCGTCTCCATCGACCTCACCGCCATCTCCATCAACCTTGCTGTCTCCTATGATGAGGAGGGAGTAGTTCATCCCCGGGGCTGAGGGCTCTACCGGTAGCTATGTGGTTCACCTCTCTCTCCCATGATGTGATCTTTATGTGATCGTGAGCTTTGTATCATGTTGAATAAGTAGATGTTACTCTTCTTCATTATGTGTACTCTAGTGTGTTATTAAAATAATTTATTCCTCCTGCCATGGTGTAACGGTGACAGTGCGTGCATCATGGTGGTACTTGGTCTAGGCTACGATTGTGATCTCTTATGGATTATGAGAATAATTATCACTATGATAGTATTGAAGTGATCTATTCCTCCTTTCATGGTGTAATGTTGACAGTGTGTGCACCATGTTAGTACTTGGTCTAAGTTGCAATAATATCTATCTTGAGTTGTGATTTGATTTGGATATCTCTATGAGTGGTGTTTGTCAAGTACTTGATGAACTTTGAGGAGTGCTTCGTAGCCCTACGCAATGATTAATGTTATTCAATAGGTGAGTAATTCAGAGTACCATAGTGAAGAGAAGTTATCTATTGATTAAATTATGTTATATTTGTTGGGAGTGTGTCCACTAGTGAAAGTATGATCCCTAGGCCTTGTTTCCAAGCTTTGCACACCGTTTACTTGCTGTTTTGTTACTTGTTTGCTTGCTGCCATTTTTATTCCAGATTGTATTTACTACTTGTAATCATCCATACCACTTGTATTTCACTATCTCTTCGCCGAACTAGTGCACCTATACATCTGACAAGTGTATTAGGTGTGTTGGGGACACAAGAGACTTTCTGTATCATAATTGCAGGGTTGTTTGAGAGGGATAGCTTTGACCTCTTCCTCCCTAAGTTCGATAAACCTTGGGTGATCCACTTAAGGGAAACTTGTTGCTGCTCTACAAACCTCTGCACTTGGAGGCCCAACACTGTCTACAAGAACATACGCGTGTGTAGACATCAAGCTCTTTTCTGGCGCCGTTGCCGGGGAGGTAAGGTAAAAGGTACTCACATCCTTTGGCTACTAAGTCTTTTAGTTGCTGGTGAGTGCTCGGAGTTATTTCCTTTAGATTCTGCAATTACATCTTTTTGTTTCTTGTTTTTATTTTCACTAGTTAGGCTTAATGGAAAATAAAGAGTTCTTTAGTCTTTTTTTTGAGTTTAGATTTGAAGAGAAAATTGAAAAACCTTTGGAGCTTATTTCGCATAGCAATGTTATTAGTACGAATGCTTTGAATCCCGTTATTGCTAATGCTATGGAAAAGTCTAAGCTTGGGGAAGCTGGTTTTGTTAAGCATGATATTTTTAGCTCCCCAGCTTTTGTGGAGAAAGTTTGCTCTGATGATATTTTATCTCCCATATGTGATGTTTCTAATGATGCTTGTGCTCCTCATCCTTTTGAAATACCTATGAAAATTGTTAGGCGTGTTATGGATAACTGCTATTCAGGAGATGGAACTATCCATCTGGGAGATCACTTACTATTTATACATGAATTATGCGAGTTGTTTAGGTGTGCAGGTATTTCACCAAGCCAGGTCAAGAAGAAGCTATTCTCTTTATCATTGAAAGGCATAGCTGAGGAGTGGTATCGACTGCTCCAAGATGGTCCATCTATTGAGTGGGAGGAAATTGTACCTCTCTTTTATTCCAAGTTTTATCCTCCAAGTGAAATTCATAAAGATCGTAATCGGATATATAACTTTTGGCCTCATGAGGGAGAAAGCATTGCCCAAGCATGGGGAAGATTGAAGTTACTAATGCATAAATGTCCTATTCATGATCTTCCCCATAATATTGTTATTAATAATTTTTATCCAAGGCTTTCAGGATATTACAAGGACTATCTAGATGCATGCTTTGATGGATCTTTCACAAGCAAGGATGCTGACACCAAGTGGGATCTGCTTGAGAAAATTCAAAACAATATTGAAGGTTGGGATAGCGACAAAGGTAAAGGATTAGGTATGAATTACGAGTTTGATTGCATTAAGTCTTTCGCTAAAACTGCTAATTTTCAAGAGCTTAGTGCTAAATATGGTCTTGATCCTCAAATTATGGTTGATTGCTTTAAAGCCTTTGCTTTCCATATGAATGTTCCTAAAGGAAATGGGGACTTGTATCATGAACCTTTTAAGGACACTTGCATAGAAAGTGATATTGTTATTGATGATTGCAATAAACATGCTCAAACTTCTAAAAGTACTATTTCTTATAAGCATGTTAATTTTTGTGGAATACATAGACCTTGTGAACAGAGTTACAACAAGGAAGATTATTGCATCACCCACGCAAATGAAGAAACCAGTATGTGGCTCAAGGATCTAGATGTGCTTGGTGAAAGGGTTTGTGAGCTTTATCCTTTTCTTTGTGAATTTCGCGGTGAAAAGGGTCACTTTAATTTTCAATGCCCAATTAATCGAACGAGTACCGCAGATTTGTATTGTGATGATAAGATTACTCTCAATCAGCATGATGAGCTTACTTTGTTTTTGAATTGTGAAGAGATATCTAGAAAGATTTCTTTGGTAGACATGAATGATGTTGATATTAATAGCACCCTTCGTGGTTGTCGTCTCTATTGTGCTAAAGATCGCCTCGCAAATACTTACTTACAAGATCTTATAAAACATGATGTTTTGCCAAGCTATGACAGGACTAATAGATGTTTCGATCTTATTAATAGAGAGGAGGAATCCTCCAAAGTTTCTTCTGTTGTTTCTGTCAGCAAATCAGATTATGTGGAAAAGATGCCTTTCCCTCCTAAAGATTTTGTGGAGAAGATGCCCTTCAAGTCTCTCCCTCCTAAAGGAGAGAGTAAGAAGAGTATGAAGAAGAAGAAGAAGAAGAGGAGTAAAAGGCGAGAGGACACGGTATCTTCCCCTAAGCGTTATGATCCTGCTATAGATTATGATAATTCTGATTGGGATGATGTTCCTATGCCTGTTACCTATGTTAGTGATCATGATTGGGAAAAGCACTCTACTTTTGATATTGAAAATCTTTTTGGTACCAATTCTAAGGTTAATAATTGTTGTACCATTAGTGCTATCCCTGTTCCTTCTTATGATGATATGTTTGATGAGTATGCTTTGCGACATAGTAGTTCTCTAGCTTGTGATGATGGGTATAATATTTTCAGTTCACCTACTTTTGAGGAGAAAATTAGTTATGATTACAATATGCCTCCTGTTTTTGATGATTATGGTAATGAGAATAATTATTCTGTTGAATCTGCTCCTACTACAATTGTTCATGTGGGGTGTATTAATTCTTTTATGCATGTGGCTCATGATAGGGATGCTTTATGTGATAGTTATATTGTTAGTTCTATTCATGATGCTACTGAAAGTTATTATGAGAGAGGGAAACATGGTTTGATGGATCTCAACAATATTGAGTTTCCCCTCTTTATGTTGCAATTCTTGAAGTTGTACTTGTTTTGCCTTCCTATGCTTTTTGCTTTGTGCTTTTATGACTTGTCTCTTTACAAGACTATTTTTCATAGGAAGTGGTTTAGATTTAAATGTCTTTCACACTTGCTTTTTGATGCTCTCTATTGCTTTAAGTTCCTATATGGCGCCTTTGCCTCAAGCTCTTATATGGCGCCCACATGAGCATCTTTGCAAATTACTGCGCCTAGCTCAAAGGCGTTAAAGAAAAGCACTCTTGGGAGATAACCCATTGTTTTATTTTCAGTACTTTTTCTTTTATTTGAGTCTTGGAAGTTATTACTATTGTAATGACCTCTCCTTATCCTTTTTATTTCGTTTTTGTGCCAAGAGAAGCCTCTAATTTAAGTGAGGTAAGATTTGGGGATGTTGCTGTCCTGAAACAGTTTTCGGTGCTGCACCGTAAAAATTCGTGAAAATTCTCTGTATATCTTTTGGACCTGTGATTTCTTGAGCATATGCCCCAGGTTATATCCAAACTTTCATTAGTTGAACACTTTTTTATTTGAGCAACAGAAAACCCCTTAAAAATTCGACCTTTGTCAGCTGTTCTGTTTTGACAGATTTCTGCCAATATTTGTGTTTGCCGCTTTATCGCTTTCTTTTTGAGTTCTTTTAATCACGGAACTTTTGGGGAAGTTGTTACAGTAGTATATACTTAATATGTGGTGGTTCTAGGTTGAAACCTGAAGCAAAAAAGGGTTGATTCAATGTTATGCTTACACTAATGTTGCTAATAGAATTGTGTTTAGTTTTGAATGAAGGAAGTTTTCAAGTGTAGGGATTGGAGAATGATGAGATGAGATGAAGAATGGACAAAAGCTCAAGCTTGGGGATGCCAATGCATCACCCCAATAAATATCCAAGAAGTACAAGCATCAAAGCTTGGGGATGCCCCCGATGCACCCCCTTCTTCATCGGCAAAAATCAGGTCACCTTTCAAGACACTATATTTTTATTGCTTCATGCACTATGCGTTTTTCTTGGAGCATCAGTTGTTTTTGTTTTTAGTTTTATTTTGTTTTGTTTGCTGCAATAAATGGTTATATCACATCATGTTTCTTTTGGAGAAGTTACCTTGATTTTCATTTGCCAAGAACGCTCTAGTTTTCACTCTTATCAAAAACCGAGTGTTCTTCTTTTTCTGCTACTGCTTTTGGCTTTCTTTTTCGCCTTGGTTTTTGTTCAGATCTTGTTTTATCTTTGCATCAAGGTGTATTTTGACCTCTGTTCTATGTTGGTTTTCCTCAAAAGAGTTTCCTCAAAAAGGTTTTAATGGTGTTGGAAAAGAGAAAAAGTTTCATGCAAAAAGTGGTACGAGAAGGAGCTTGTGTAGACTTCGGCCTAGGCTTTTGCATGTCGTGCTTGATGTCTTTTTGATAGTATGCTTAGTGGTTTTGCTATAGCATGACTTGTCTCAAATAACTGAGATTGCTTAATGAGCCTGTGAAAAAATCATGCGTTGTTTTAATTATTTAGAAGCATTATTTTGGTTTTCTCCTTTGATGCTTTATTTGGGTTGACTTGGCACATGCTTACACCATGTTGACTACAAAAATAAGTCACCTATAGCCTCTATGATCATTTAGTTTTTGACTTTTGATGCCATCTTATGCTTCTTTTAATGTTGCTTTGTCGCTTTGCATGATTATGGCCGTTATTGCTCTCTTAGTTGGTCGCTCCCAGTCTTTTGCTAGCCCTCATTTTGTACTGAGTATGAGCTCTACTCGTGCATCCAACTCCCAAAAACCAAGTTTGCCATTGTGTCCACTATAAATTCCTATGCATGGTATTTGTAAGCCATTCCAAGTAAATTTTCATGTGCTACCTTTCAAAAAACCTTCAAAATACTTCTCGTTTTGTGACACTGTTTTTATCTCATGGGGACGTAGTGGTCGGATTTGCTATCTTCCATATTGTCTTATTCCAAAAATAAAAAAAGAGAAAAAAAAGAAAGAAAAAAGGCACTCCTCCATGGTATGTGAATGTTGGTGGGCACCCGATGGAATCGGTTAGCCATGGTTTGAGAAAGGAAAAAAGGTGGGGAGGAGTGCCAAGCTTTATAAAAGAGCACAAAAGTGCCAATCTCTCTCTCAAAAACTTCCTTCATTTTTGTATGTAAGATAGTAAGAACCCCATTGCTAGTCATTGACAAAAGCAACCACCTCTCAAAACTCAAGTTTTATCTCTCTGTTTTACAAATGAAAAGCTCTAGCACATGTTTAATCACTGCTTCCCTCCGCGAAGGGCCTTTCTTCTACTTTTATGTTGAGTCATCACCTTCTATCTTTATGCACCATCTAAGAGAGCATAGTTGTCATTTTTAGTATAATGTGCATTGTCCCAAAGTTTTCATTGATTGATTCATATTGTTGGTTTCACTTGTTCCTAAATTATTTGTATCTAGTCGCCCTCTTAAACTTGAAGGTGTCCTATGCATTTATGTTTTGCTCTCCATGAAGGACAAGCTGAAAACCATTTGTATGTTTTTCCTTATGATTTGAACACACGTTTGACTTTCATTGTTTCATTTTCATGATCTTTTGTTTGTGTTCATTTGCATGTTTACAACATGGTTGCTAAGTTCATATTGTCAAGATTATATCTTTCATGCCCATGTTTAAAGTTCTGATGATCCCAGCTCACAAATGCTTACATATATGATCAAGATTGTGTAGGTGCATGTCACCTCAAAAATTATTTCTTTTGTTATCACTTACCTACTCGAGGACGAGCAGGAGTTAAGCTTGGGGATGCTGATACGTCTCCAACGTATCTATAATTTTTGATGCTCCATGCTTGTTTTTACACCATTTGCCTACTGTTTCGTTACACTTCGTGGCACTTTTATGCATTTTCCGGAACTAACCTAGTAACAAGTCACCACAGTGCCAGTTCCCTGTTTTCTGCTGTTTTTGTGTTTCAGAAGTGATACACAGGAAATATTCTCGGAATTGGACGAAACAAGTTCCTGAAGTCTTATTTTGCCCGGAAGCTTCCAGAGATCCGAAGAGGCGAAGTAGAGGGGCCACAGGCCAGCCTCACACTAGGCCGGCGCGGCCCAGGCCCTGGCCGCGCCGCCTAGGTGTGAGGAGGCCTGGGGCCACCCCTGACGATGCCCCTTCGCCTATATAAAGCCTCGGGACGGAAAACCCTAGGGGAGTCGGCAAAATTTCCAGAACAGTTCCGCAGCGCAGCCGCCGTCGAAGCCAAATTTCAGGGGACAGAAGTCTCTGTTCCGGCACCCTGCTGGGATGGGGAAGTGCCCCCAGAGCCATCTCCATCGGTCTCCATCGCCGTCTCTGCCGTCTCCATCGACCTCACCGCCATCTCCATCAACCTTGCTGTCTCCTATGATGAGGAGGGAGTAGTTCATCCCCGGGGCTGAGGGCTCTACCGGTAGCTATGTGGTTCACCCCTCTCTCCCATGATGTGATCTTTATGTGATCGTGAGCTTTGTATCATGTTGAATAAGTAGATGTTACTCTTCTTCATTATGTGTACTCTAGTGTGTTATTAAAGTAATCTATTCCTCCTGCCATGGTGTAACGGTGACAGTGCGTGCATCATGGTGGTACTTGGTCTAGGCTATGATTGTGATCTCTTATGGATTATGAGAATAATTATCACTATGATAGTATTGAAGTGATCTATTCCTCCTTTCATGGTGTAATGTTGATAGTGTGTGCACCGTGTTAGTACTTGGTCTAAGTTGCAATAATATCTATCTTGAGTTGTGATTTGATTTGGATATCTCTATGAGTGGTGTTTGTCAAGTACTTGATGAACTTTGAGGAGTGCTTCGTAGCCCTACGCAATGATTAGTGTTATTCAATAGGAGAGTAATTCAGAGTACCATAGTGAAGAAAAGTTATCTATTGGTTCAATTATGTTATATTTGTTGGGAGTGTGTCCACTAGTGAAAGTATGATCCCTAGGCCTTGTTTCCAAGCTTTGCACACCGTTTACTTGTTGTTTTGTTACTTGTTTGCTTGCTGCCATTTTTATTCCAGATTGTATTTACTACTTGTAATCATCCATACCACTTGTATTTCACTATCTCTTCGCCGAACTAGTGCACCTATACATCTGACAAGTGTATTAGGTGTGTTGGGGAACAAGAGACTTTTTGTATCGTAATTGCAGGGTTGTTTGAGAGGGATAGCTTTGACATCTTCCTCCCTGAGTTCGATAAACCTTGGGTGATCCACTTAAGGGAAACTTGCTGCTGCTCTACAAACCTCTGCACTTGGAGGCCCAACACTGTCTACAAGAACAGACGCGTGTGTAGACATCAATCATCCACAAGTCGGTATGATCATAAACGTCTATTACACGTCGTCTATTACTAAAATTCCTAAATGGAAGTCCAACTAAGGCTTCTTGGTTCTCTTTTAGGTAGATCCATTGTTCTGGTCCAGCTGCTTCTGTAGATTGGTAATTTGCTCATCCTTGGTTTTAATGAGGTCTCCTTGAGTACTAAGTTCAGATACCAACTTTTCCATGTCACCTTGAAGTTGGTTTATGGTTTCCTTCAGTGTAGTAGTATCCTCCTTTTCTTCTTTGAGGTCCTGCTGAGTATTATGATGTCTCCACTTAAGTCTTTCTCCAAGCTCCTTTATAGCTGACCATGCAGCACATTTTGCTGAGTCAAGAAATGATGGATACATCTCGGAGTTGGTAAACATCCAAAGTCCCATCTTCTTATGGTCGTCTTCCTTGTTCTTGTATAGGTGGAGTTGCACCCACTAATATTCTTCACCTTCATCCATTATGGGAAATCCATTGTAAACAGCTTCTCCTTGCATTCCCATGCTTAACATGAGGTTCTTCAAGGCTTTGGGAAACTCAGTCTCACACTCCAGGGTCATGATCATCACTGGTCCTTTCTTCAGTGATTCAATGAGGCTGGTCATCTAAATTAGAAAGAAGAGTAGTGTAAAAAAAATGAATGGGATAAGTTCTTACAAGAAAATTTCAAACTAAAAGTAAATAGATTTCATTTTAGAAAACTGAATTGACTTTCTTTTTAAAGAGAGAGGAAAGAATCCTAGGGCTTCCTAGTCTATTCCAAACCTAGGGTCTCGATCCTACAGGCAACACTATGTTCTGATACCATTCTGTAGCGCCCTGCCTTATCAAAAGACAGAACTCCTATGTATCTGTGCCATTCCCTAGATCAGTAGATAGCACCACAGTACAAAATAAGTAATCATTGCAATAGCATCAATATTACAACATAAATCCAGTTACACAGGTCTTCAACCTTACGAGTACACAGCATAAGCATAGTTGCAATGAGCCTCCATCTTCATCAAGTGCCACAGACAGACATGTTGGAAAGTAAGCTCGAGATCCTACTCCTGGTTCCTTACTCGACAATAAAACCTGCACATTTGAATATGCAGCCCCAAAAGGGGTCAGTACAACAACGTACTGGCAAATGACACATATTTGTGGCATTTGTGAAAATGACTAAACTACATGAAATATGGCTAGTGGATCTCAAAGGCTGATTTGCATAAAGCAAGTTTTATCCTATCTCTTTGTAAAACCTTCTTTCAAGATTTTAGTTTATAAGGGTCAAGATAACCCCCATACGCTACATACGGATCAGGTATGTAGTTCTGGGCAAAACTCAATAAAGTTTTGAAGTACAGATACCATCACCCCTCTGAGTGTATGGCCCTGAGCTTCTCCTGATAGTTGCTAGACAAATTTTAAAGCATTCAGAAATGGTGAATGAGATTCTTCCAATCATTCCATGGCTAGAGACTCAATTGTCCATTCTGAGGACTTGGCTAATCGATTAGATTTTAACACCTTGCAAGGGTTGTGCACTTTCACCTTATCCTTTATTTTATGCCCATACATAAAATGAAACAAGACCTTTTAGAAAAAGCATTCAACCATCTGGATCTGACCGTACCCCCTATATTATGCTACCACCTGCTGTCAGTACCCTATGGATGAACCCTTAATCCTACTCTTTCTTGACAGAGCCCATAATGTCATAAGGCTGCACTGGAAGTACTTTAATCATGGAAGCCTTATTAATCTCTTGAATCCTGAGTGGCCGTCTGATACGTCTCAAACGTATCTATAATTTTTGATGCTCCATGCTTGTTTTTACACCATTTACCTATTGTTTCGTTACACTTAGTGGCATTTTTATACATTTTCCGGAACTAACCTATTAACGAAGTGCCACAGTGCCAGTTTCCTGTTTTCTGCTGTTTTTGTGTTTCCGAAGTGATACACAGGAAATATTCTCGGAATTGGACGAAACAAGTTCCTGAAGTCATATTTCACCGGGGAGCTCCCAAACATCCGAAGACCTGACGGAGGGGGGCCACGTGGCCCCCACACACAGGGGCGGCGCGGCCTGGCCCCTGGCCACGCCACCCCCTTGTGAGGCCGCGTGGCTCCACCTCTGACAGTCCCCTTTCGTCTACATATACCCCCTGACGAGAAAAACCTAAGGGCCCGATCAGTTTTCCAGAATACATCGCGATCCGCCGCCGCCGTCGACCCGAAGATCGGGAGGGTCCAGAAGCTCTTCCCGGCACCCTGCCGGAGAGGGGAATCGCCACCGGAGGTCTTCTTCATCGCCATGCTTGCCTCCGGAGCGATGAGTGAGTAGTCTACCTTGGACTATGGGTCCATAGCAGTAGCTAGATGGTTGTCTTCTCCACCATGTGCTTCATGTTTAGATCTCATGAGCTGCCCTACATGATTGAGATCACCGTTATGTAATACTATGATGTTGGTTTGTTGGGATCCGATGAATATTGGTGTTTATGATTAAGTTGCTGTACTGAATTATATCTTTTGTTATCTCTATGTTGTTTATGATCTTGCATGCTCTGCGTTGTTAGTAGCTATCTTGGCCGAGTAGTTGCTAGTGACTCCAAGAGGGGGTATTTATGCTCGATAGTGGGTTCATGTCTCTATTTCACTTGGGGGAGTGACAGAAACCTCTAAGGTGGTAGATGTGCTGTTGCTACTAGGGAGAAAACAACATTCATATGCTCAAGGGCATATGCTTTGTTTACATTACACACTTTGCTTAATGCAATTATCTGTTGTTCGCAACTTAATACTTCTAGGGTGTTCGGATGATATCCCCGGGGGTGGATTATTAGTCATAGATGCAGTTGGATGGCGGTCTATGTATTTTGTTGTAATGCCCAGAGTGAATCTCATAGTGATCTTCTTGACATATCACGTTATCTTTATTCTATCAATTGCCCAACTGTAATTTATTTACCCAGCATGTTATTTATCTATGGAGAGACACCACTAGTGAACTGTGGACCCCGGTCCTATTTTAATCATATTGCAATCACCTGTTTACTTTTCCTGCACTGTTTACTTTACTAGCATTTTACTACTGTTTTCCACTCGATACACTCATAACCTTTGTTTCAAGCAAACCGGTGAGATTGACAACCTCATCGCAAGTTGGGAACAAAGTATTTGTCTGTGTGTGTGCAGGTTCCGCAAACACCTTCAGTCGTCATCGTCTCCCTTCTCCTGTTCGATAAACCTTGGTTTCTTAACTGAGGGAAAACTTGCTGCTGCACTCATCATACCTTCCTCTTGGGGTTCCCAACGGGCTGGTCATTCACCACGCACAAGGACTGTCTGTTGCCTCATTCACCGGGAGCATCAGCCTCTTTTCTGGCGCCATTGCCGGGGAAGGAAGAGAAGACTTCTGCGAGGGGAGTTCTTCGCACACACATTCTTTACTTTGTTATTTGTTTTGCTTTACTTTATTTTATTTTACCTGCATTGCTTTTTATATCAAAAACCCAAAAAAATTAGAATCCTTGGTAGTTGTTTTTACTTGTTTACTTTCGTTTTGCTGAAATGGGTACTCCTGAAAACACCAAGTTGTGCGACTTTGCTAGCACAAACAATAGTGATTTTATCTGCACTCCTATTGCACCACCTGTTCCTGCTACCACTTTTTATGAGATCAAGCCTGCTTTATTGAACCTTGTTATGAAAGAGCAATTTTCTGGTGCTAGTACTGAAGATGCTGCAGCTCGTCTCAACAATTTTTTTGAGCTATGTGAGATGCAGAAATATAAGGATGTTGATAGTGATATTATTAAACTCAAGTTGTTTCCTTTTTCTTTGAGAGGAAAGGCTAAAGATTGGTTGCTGTCTTTGACTAAGAATAGTATTGATTCATGGGCTAAGTGTAAGGATGCTTTTATTGGTAGATATTATCCTCCTGCTAAGATTATATCGTTGCGTAGCAATATTATGAAGTTTACTCAGTTTGATAATGAACATGTTGCTCAAGCTTGGGAAAGAATGAAATCTATGGTAAAGAATTGCCCCACTCATGGACTGACTACTTGGATGATTATCCAAACTTTTTATGCAGGACTGAATTTTTCTTCAAGGAACCTACTTGATTCAGCTGCTGGAGGCACTTTTATGTCCCTTACATTGGGCGCCGCATCAAAGCTACTCGACAACATGATGGTAAATTATTCCGAATGGCACACCGAGAGAGCTCCATAAGGTAAGAAGGTAAATTCAGTTGAGGAAACCTCTTCCTTAAGTGATAAGATTGATACAATTATGGCTATGCTTGCTAATGATAGGACTCATGTTGATCCTAATAATGTTCCTTTGGCCTCTCTGGTTGCTCAAGAAGAGCAAGTTGATGTGAATTTCATTAGAAATAATAATTTTAACAACAATGCTTATAGGAACAATTTTGCTAGTAACAATTATAGACCGTATCCTTCTACCAATGGTAATTCTTATGGTAATTCCTACAACAACACTAGGGCCGCGCCCTCCGAGCTTGAGGTAATGCTCAAGGACTTCATCGGTAAGCAAACTGCTTTTAACAAGTCTGTTGAGGAAAAGTTAGGCAAAATTGATATTCTTGCTTCTAAAGTTGATAGCCTTGCTCATGATGTTGAACTTCTGAAACTAAAAGTGTTTCCTAATGATGTGAATGTGAGCAACATTGTTGCTGCCGCTAATGCTACCCAAGTTGGAATTGATAGAAATATTAGATTGTTAGCGGAATTGCATGCCAGGTGGGAAAGAGAAGATGAGATGGCTAGAGAGATGAAGGTATGTACTATTACTACCTCTAATGATGTTGCTCCTACTGATAGCAATCCTCTTACTTTGATTGGTGTAGAGAAAACTCCCACTCCTTGTGTTAAAAAGCCTAAAACTGCCAAAACTTTTTCTCAAAAGAGTGCTGAAATTTTTCGGAGTGTGGGAGATGATAGCTCTATTTCTTTTAATGATATTGATGTTGATGGCTGCAATATATCTGAAGTTATTTTGTTCTTACAAAAGCTTGCTTTGACTCCCAATGCTAGTTCTTTAAATATTGCTTTTACTAAGCATATTACCAATGCTCTCATAAAGATTAGGGATGAAAAGTTGAAGCAAAAAGCCTCTGTTCCCAAGAAGTTAGAAGATGGTTGGGAACCCATCATTGATATGCATGTTAATGGTTATGATTGCCATGCTTTATGTGATCTAGGTGCTAGTATTTCTATCATGCCTAGAAAGATTTATGACATGCTTGATTTACCACCGCTTGAAAAGTGTTATTTTGATGTTCCTATTGCTGATGTTAATAAGAAGAAACCTTTGGGAAGAATTAATGATGTTCTTATTGTGGTTAACAATAACCTTGTTCCCGTTGATTTTCTTGTTATGGACGTTGAATGCCATGCTTCATGTCCTATTATTTTGGGAAGACCCTTTCTTCGAACTGTAGGTGCTATCATTGATATGAGGGAAGGCACTATCAAGTATCAATTCCCATTAAAGAAAGGTATGGTACACTTCCCTAGGAAAAGAAAGAAATTACTTTTTGACTCTATTCTTAGAGCAAATTATGAGCTTGATGCTTCATCACTTGATATTACTTGATTCGCAATTTTCTGCGCCTAGCTCAAAGGCGTTAAAGAAAAGCACTCTTGGGAGATAACCCATTGTTTACTTTTCAGTACTTTTTCTTTTATTTGAGTCTTGGAAGTCATTACTACTGTAATGACCGCTCCTTATCTTGTTTATTTCGTTTTTGTGCCAAGAGAAGCCTCTAATTTGAGCGAGGTAAAGATTTGGGGATTATTGCTGTCCTGAAACTGTTTTCGGTGCTGCACCGTAAAAATTCATGAAAATTCTCTGTTTATCTTTTGGACCTGCGATTTCTTGTGCATATGCCCCAGGTTATATCCAAACTTTTCTTAGTTGAACACTTTTTGATTTGAGCAACAGAAAATCCCTCAAAAATTCGTCCATTATCAGCTGTCCAGTTTTGACAGATTTCTGCCAATATTTGTTTTTGCCACTTTATCGCTTTCTTTTGAGTTCTTTTTGATCATGGAACTCTTGTGGAAGTTGATACAGTAGTATATACTTTATATGTGGTAGTTTTGGGTTGAAACCTGAAGCTAAAAGAGGTTGAATATATTTTATGCTTACACTAATGTTGCTAATGAGATTGTGTTTAGTTTTGTATGAAGGAAGTTTTCAAGTGTAGGGATTGGAGAATGATGAGATGAGTTGAAGAATGGACAAAAGCTCAAGCTTGGGGATGCCCATGCATCACCCCAAGAAATATCCAAGAAGTACAAGCGTCAAAGCTTGGGGATGCCCCCGAGGCACCCCTTCTTCATCGGCAAAAATCAGGTCACCTTTCAAAACACTATATTTTTATTGCTTCATGCACTATGTGTTTTTCTTGGAGCGTCAGTTGTTTTAGTTTTCTTAGTTTGTTTAGTTTGTTTGTTTGCTGCAATAAAAGGTTGGACCCCAACAAATTTCCTTTGGAGGAGATGTACTCATTTTCATTTGCAAAGAACGCTCTAGTTTTCACTCTTATTAATCGAGCGTTCTACTTTTTCTGCTACTGCTTTTGGTTTTTGTTTTCGCCTTGATATGCGTTCAGATCTTGTCATATCTTTTCATCAAGGTGTATTTTTGCCTCTGGTCTTTATTGGTTTTCATCAAAAGAGGTTGTTTATAAAAATTTCAAATGGTGTTGGAAAAGAGAAAAAGCTTTGTGCAAAATAGTGGTACAAGAAGGAGCTTGTGTAGACTGCGGCTTAGGCTTTTTCATGTCATGCTTGATGTCTTTTTGATAGTATGTTTAGTGGTTTTGCTGTAGCATGACTTGTCTCAAATATCTGAGATTGCTTAATGAGCCTTTGAAAAAATCATGCGTTGTTTTTATTGTATGGAAGCATTATTTTGGTTTTCTCCTTGATGCTTTATTTGGGTTGACTTGGCGCATGCTCACACATGTTAGACTCTTCCAAAGTCGCCATTAGCCTTCATGATCATTTAGTTTTTGACTTTTGATGCCATCGTATGCTTCTTTTAATGTCGCTTTGTCGCTTTGCATGATTATGGCCATTACTGCTCTCTTAGTTGGTCGCTCCCAGTCTTTTGCTAGCCCTCACCTTGTACTGAGTATGAGCTCTACTCGTGCATCCAACTCCTAAAAGCCAAAGTTTGCCATTGTGTCCACCATACATACCTACTAGCAATTTGCTATCCCAAGTAAATTTGACTTGCTTTTATTTTCTCTTCAAATTAAACTCTTACCAGTGTTATGCAAAATTCGGTCAGTAAAGCTCTCACGAACCGGAAGGCACACTTTACTTTTTCCTGTTCTAAAAATTTGACATTGTGGTCTTTTATGTTGAGTTGTTATGCTTGCAAGTTGTAAGTTGGATTCTAGCCCAACCATGCCGTCATGGGGCAAGCTTTCAACATTGCACTCCTATTTGAGTTGATATCGTGATCTTTTGTTTATGGATGCCCGCTGTGTGAAATGAATTGGGAATCTTGTAAGGATCATGGAGTTTTTATATGTGTTAGGGAAACGCCGGGCCGCCAATCTAAGCCATGCATAATTCATGGTGGAAATTTGCAGCATACCCATGGTGAACATTCGACGACGCATCTCACAATAAAAAGCTAAACAATATAGCAAATAAAAGAGATGTCGAGGTGTTCATCGTCTGCTTGTCCTGTCATTTTGGTGTGGGCTTGTTCCATGTCATCGGGCACGGAGGTACCCCATTGGCGGTTCTCAATGATATGCATATACTTACAATGACAAGAGCCTTGCTTGGGACTCTAAGTAAACTAGCATGGTTTGGGTACTTGTATTCACGGGACACGAGGTTTTCAACTTATGATTTGTCAAGCATATGCATCATAATTGTTCTCGCATTAACTTTAACCATTCAAGATGCTTATGATGGGGGCAATGAGAGCTCAAAGCCGGTAAGTACCATAATTTTTGAAGGTTATAAAACTTGCAATCACTGCTTCCCTCTGCGAAGGGCCTTTCTTTTACTTTTATGTTGAGTCACCACCTTCTTTCTTTATGCACCATTAAGAGAGCATAGTTGTCATTCTTAGTGTGATATGCATTGTCCCAAGGTTCATTGATTGACTCATATTGTTGGTTTCACTTGTTCTTAAATTATTTGTATCTAGTCGCCCTCTCAAACTTTGAGGTGTCCTATGCATTTATGTTTTGCTCTCTTTGAAGGACAAGCTGAAAACCATTTGTATGTTTTTCCTTATGATTTGAACACACGTTTGACTTTCATTGTTTCATTATCATGATCTTTTGTTTGTGTTCATTTGCATGTTTACAACATGGTTGCTAAGTTCTTATTGTCATAATTATATCTTTCATGCCCATGTTTTAAGTTCTATTGATCCCAGCTCATCAATGCTTACATATATGATCAAGATTGTGTAGGTGCATGTCACCTCAAAAATTATTCTTTTGTTATCACTTACCTACTCGAGGACGAGCAGGAGTTAAGCTTGGGGATGCTTGATACGTCTCAAACGTATCTATAATTTTTGATGCTCCATGCTTGTTTTTACACCATTTACCTATTGTTTCGTTACACTTAGTGGCATTTTTATACATTTTCCGGAACTAACCTATTAACGAAGTGCCACAGTGCCAGTTTCCTGTTTTCTGCTGTTTTTGTGTTTCAGAAGTGCTACACAGGAAATATTCTCGGAATTGGACGAAACAAGTTCCTGAAGTCATATTTAACCGGGGAGCTCCCAAACATCCGAAGACCTGACGGAGGGGGGCCACGTGGCCCCCACACACAGGGGCGGCGCGGCCTGGCCCCTGGCCGCGCCACCCCCTTGTGAGGCCGCGTGGCTCCACCTCTGACAGCCCCCTTTCGTCTACATATACCCCCTTGATGAGAAAAACCTAAGGGCCCGATCAGTTTTCCAGAATACATCGCGATCCGCCGCCGCCGTCGACCCGAAGATCGAGAGGGTCCAGAAGCTCTTCCCGGCACCCTGCCGGAGAGGGGAATCGCCACCGGAGGTCTTCTTCATCGCCATGCTTGCCTCCGGAGCGATGAGTGAGTAGTCTACCTTGGACTATGGGTCCATAGCAGTAGCTAGATGGTTGTCTTCTCCACCATGTGCTTCATGTTTAGATCTCATGAGCTGCCCTACATGATTGAGATCACCGTTATGTAATACTATGATGTTGGTTTGTTGGGATCCGATGAATATTGGTGTTTATGATTAAGTTGCTGTACTGAATTATATCTTTTGTTATCTCTATGTTGTTTATGATCTTGCATGCTCTCCGTTGTTAGTAGCTATCTTGGCCGAGTAGTTGCTAGTGACTCCAAGAGGGGGTATTTATGCTCGATAGTGGGTTCATGTCTCTATTTCACCTGGGGGAGTGACAGAAACCTCTAAGGTGGTAGATGTGCTGTTGCTACTAGGGAGAAAACAACATTCATATGCTCAAGGGCATATGCTTTGTTTACATTACACACTTTGCTTAATGCAATTATCTGTTGTTCGCAACTTAATACTTCTAGGGTGTTCGGATGATATCCCCGGGGGTGGATTATTAGTCATAGATGCAGTTGGATGGCGGTCTATGTATTTTGTTGTAATGCCCAGAGTGAATCTCATAGTGATCTTCTTGACATATCACGTTATCTTTATTCTATCAATTGCCCAACTGTAATTTGTTTACCCAGCATGTTATTTATCTATGGAGAGACACCACTAGTGAACTGTGGACCCCGGTCCTATTTTAATCATATTGCAATCACCTGTTTACTTTTCCCGCACTGTTTACTTTACTAGCATTTTACTACTATTTTCCACTCGATACACTCATAACCTTTGTTTCAAGCAAACCGGTGAGATTGACAACCTCATCGCAAGTTGGGAACAAAGTATTTGTCTGTGTGTGTGCAGGTTCCGCAAACACCTTCAGTCGTCATCGTCTCCCTTCTCCTGTTCGATAAACCTTGGTTTCTTAACTGAGGGAAAACTTGCTGCTGCACTCATCATACCTTCCTCTTGGGGTTCCCAACGGGCTGGTCATTCACCACGCACAAGGACTGTCTGTTGCCTCATTCACCGGGAGCATCACCGTCCCGAGTGGCATCCTGAGCTACACATCTGTACAAGCATGTGCCCCAGGACCCACCTACTACACTTTCCATCACATACCACTCCACCCAGGTAGTTCATTTTAGTTGAAGTTGTTAATTTATTCACAAAACAACTTTTCATGTGATCAAAGCATACCATCATAATTTTCAAAGTATTTAGCATCCTATAAGGTAGGTGGTTTGGGGATAGCTACTCACTACTAGGATCTAGCACTTTTGTAAACAGTTGAATATTCACCTATCATGCATACTACTGAAAATCACTAATGCATAATAAAAATAGGTAAGGGATATGTGTGTCACTTGCCTTTTTGAAGAATACGATCTTTCACTCTTCTCAACTAATCATGTAGCTCTTCGCACAAACTATAGCACACAATAGCATAACATAAACAAACCATACAAACACAATCAAACAAGGCAAACAATTGAAAAGTGTTTGTTTAACAATTTTAGATTTATTCAAGATGTTGTGTTAGAATAGATATGACAAGAGAATTGTGAATTATGAGATATGGGTTTGAGTGCTAGTTGGGAGAGGTCAAATGATTGATAGAGGCTTGGACTAAGCAAAATAATATTGATGAAGTCTTTATGCTTTAGTTAAGCATAGATAGAATTTAGAAAGGCTCATGTGAATTGGATCATATAAGAGCTGAACAGTGTAACAACAAGGCTATTGAATAGTTGTGACAACAACTATTCTTAAATAGAATCTATTGCCCTAGGCACTAGGTAAGGATTCATGAAGTATTGTGTTACTCAATTAACCCATTTCCTAACTGAATAATTCAATACAAGTGAACAAGATTATGTAGGCATGGGATTGGGTATGGGTGATTGACATTTGAGAACATAGCTCAAAGGGTTCATTGAACAATATGAAGTATGATGATGAGCTGTGGTAGTAGAATTGAATCAATACCACAATAACAAGAGTAGAATCTAGGATTGAGATGAATTCATATTCTACTCAAGTAGCACAATTGCAATTTGAATATATATGAATTAGACAAAATATGTTTAGATGAACAAGATATGGATCAAGGTGTTGTCAAGATGGCATTTGATAGCTAACTAGGATCATAGGGTTTACTAAAGTAGAAGAAACATTAATTGAAAAAGAAATAGAACTAATTGATATAAGAAATACTCAAATTCTCATATTTGAATTTGAATAATTGTGAAGTGGTTCAATAAAATATGAGAGTGATACTACTAGATAGCTTGCAGTAAAACAAAGCTATAGCAATTGGAATCACTCAAAAATAAGTTATAGAATTTGAATTATCACCAAAATAGTGATTTGGATATATTTGAATGCACCAAGTGTGTGCACGTATCAAATTTGAAATTTATTGATCCTATGATGTTCTACAAGATTAGAGGATTCCAGGGACTACAAATTTATAATTTTTGGATGGACAGAATAAAAGATATGATTTTAGCAAGCTAACAGAAAGGTTTAACTCAATTTGAAAATAGATTCAAATTGTGTACTGAAACTATGAAATATGAGTGTACTAATGGATTCTACATGTCTCAAGGATTCCAACTATATATTATTTGCTATTTTTGGACCTCTAGATCAAAAGATATGAATTTTACAAGATTGGGATCAAATCTGGTTTGAAACTCTAATTCAAATTCGGTTTGAATCTGAGATCGACACGTGGCATGTTCTGGTTGGTGGGTACCGGTTCGGTTGGATCACGCCTGTGGAGCGTTAGATCTAAATTAGATCGGACGGATCTAATTGAACCGTACCGATTCGGTTAGTGACTTGATCTGGAGCGTTGGATCTTGATCGGACAACGAGAAAAGAAAGGAGAGAAACTCACCGGTTCAAATTAGGTTTCCGGCGAGGTCACCGGCGATGCGGCCAAGAGGTTGATGTCGGCGACGCTCCGGTGACTCCTGGGCGGTAACGAGGCCACGACGGTGTTCAGCTTGACGAGAGGAATCCGATGGTGGTGGTGACGTGCTCGATCGCGTAGAGACGAGATGGGGAGGGGCGGCTGGAGCGACGGTGTTCTGCAGGGCATCCTAGACGCGGTGCTGCATGATGTCTGCGAGGCGAGAGAAGGCGTGGCACTTCTTCTGGGGAGTACAGGGCGATGACGCGACTGGGGTGGCGAAGTTGGCGGGCTCGAGGTGGTCTGTAGGCTCGGCGATTACTCGCTGAAGTTTCGGGCGGCAGACGGTATCTTCGGGGTCGAGGTCGATCTGAGGCTAGGGTTTAGAAAAGACGAGAAAAAGAGGGAGAGGCGGCTGGCGGGGGGTTTTATAGAGGGGATGGCGTGCTAGGGAGGTTAGGGTTCGCGCGGGGTGGCGAGGATCGACGGCTAGGGGCGACGCCATGCTCTGCCAGGGCTCCTGCCCAAACTAGGAGGGGATCCCGACAAGTGGGGTCCACCTGTCGGTGGGAGGGGGAGAGAAGAAGAATACCCTTTCGGGTTTAGGTGATAGTGGGCCGGGGTGGCTTTGGCGGCTGGGCCGAAATCGACCCCACGGCCCTTTTCTCTTTTCTTATTTCTTTTCTCTTTTCCTTTTTCTGTTTTCTGAATTATTTCATATCTTTTTTTTAAAATTGCTTCAAATCAAATCAAACAAATTCCTATACTATTCTAATATTTACTGCAATACTTTAAATCAATAATAAAACAAGTTTTCACAATAAAAGGTGTTTTTAATAAATGTTTATGTGCATAACAAGGAGAACTTGCTTGCCTAAAATAATAGAAATAGGGTTTGAAATCAATTCTTTCTAAAATAGTAAAATAATAGTTTATAAAATAATAATTGAGAAACACACTCAACTATAGTTTGAAAAAGCAAACCTATATTGAATAAGGCAAATTTGTAAAACAAATCTTTGCAAGCAAGCTTGCATAAAGTTGAATAAAAGCAAGAGAATAATATTTTGATTCTAGGCTTTTCTCAAAGAGGTTCTTTAAGAAATAAATAGAGAGTTGAAAATAGTTTTCAAAATAAAGCTTTTAAATAACTCAAAAGTTTTAAATCCCTGTGAATTTTCAATCAATGCACTCAAAACAAAAGCAAAAAAATTCCCCCAAAATTTGATAAAATCTTGGGATGTTACATGTGTGCAGGTTCCACGTTGCTACTAGTTGAAGACGTCCTAACAAGTATATCGTTAACGGCGCCCTTGTTGGAGTGTCACTAGGCTAGCAAGCATCACCTTCTTGAGTTTGGCTTTTTCCTATTGGATTGACATACCTTGGTTTCGTAACTGAGGGAAAACTTACTGCTATAATCTTCACACCTTCTCTTGGGGTTCCCAACTAGCCGGTCATTTATATCATCAACTACACGCCAATAGTTTTCTGGCACCATTCAACACCGCGCCATCAACAAGTTTTCTGGCGTCGTTGCCGGGGAAAAAGAAGTCTTCTGCAAGGGGAGTTTCACACGCACATCCTTTACTTTGTTTTAAGTTTTGCTTTACTTTATTTTTACTTGCTTCATTTTATCAAGAACGCAAAAAAAATTAGTTTCCTTTATAGTTGTTTATTATGTCTAGTTTAGTTGCTACTACTATGTCGCCCGAGGATATGATTTTCACTTTCAAACAAAAGAGTGAAGAAAGTTTCAAAGAAGCTTGGTCTAGAATTTATGATTGGCATGGAAAAACTGAATCGAAAATGACTTTGAGTTTGCTTCTTAGTTGCTTCTAATTTGGACTTGCTCTTTGTTATAGATATGCTTTGGATGCTACTGTAGAAGGAGATTTCCTTCATTGTGATGGAGATCAAGCCTTCAATATTATAAAAAAGTTGATTACAATTTATAGCTTGCCTACTGATTTTGATTCCTCTCTTGTGAGCATTTTTAATAGACTTAATACTCTTGAGACTCACACTGCTAGTTTGAATACTTGCTATAGTACTTTGCGTCAGCATTTTGATTATGTGCCAACAAATTCTGAACCTTCGAGTTGGTACCCTACGGTAAAAATCACCGTTAATGGTGAAACTTTTCATGCTCGTTGTGATATTATGTCTGAATTTTGTCTTATGCCAAAGGATGTTTATGAATCTTTGAGTCTTTGGAAGCTTTCTGAGGGGGGAGAAGAAATTTCTCTTACTGATAATGCCACTACATTTCCCATTGGAATAGCTGAAGTAGTTTATACAAAATTCCTAGGAAAAATGGTATCTACTGATTATCTTGTTATTGAATGTGTAGGAAAAGGACAAATCACGCTTGGAAGGTCTCTACTAAAGCTCCTCGGCGCCACTATAGATGTGGGAAAAGGTACGATAAAATTCACCACTCCACCTTGCAACAATCACGTCTTTCCTAGAGTTAAGAAGGGTAAGAAAGGAAGACGTAAGGCGCCCGTTGATGCTAATGCTTCACTTGAAAATACTTGATTCGCACTTTCTGCGCCTAGCTCAAAGGCGTTAAAGAAAAGCACTCTTGGGAGATAAGCCAATGTTTTACTTTCAGTTCTTTTTCTTTTATTTGAGTCTTGGAAGTTATTACTACTGTAATGACCTCTCCTTATCATTTTTATTTTGTTTTTGTGCCAAGAGAAGCCTCTAATTTGAGTGAGGTAAGACTTGGGGATGTTGCTGTCCTGAAACAGATTTCAGTGCTGCACCGTAAAAATTCGTGAAAATTCTCAGAATATCTTTTTGAGCTGAGATTTCTTGTGCATATGCCCCAGGTTATATCCAAACTTTCATTAGTTTAACACTTTTTGATTTGAGCAAAAGAAAACCCTCTAAAAATTCGACCTTTGTCAGCTATTCTGTTTTGATAGATTTCTGCCATTATTTGTGTTTGCCGCTCGATCGCTTTCTTTTTGAGTCCTTTTGATCACGGAACTTTTGGGGAAGTTGCTACAGTAGTATATGCTTTATATGTGGCAGTTTTGAGTTGAAACCTGAAGCAAAAAAGGGTTGATTCATTATTATGTTTACACTAATGTTGCTAATAGAATTGTGTTGAGTTTTGTATGAAGGAAGTTTTCAAGTGTAGGGATTGGAGAATGATGAGATGAGTTGAAGAATGGACAAAAGCTCAAGCTTGGGGATGCCCACGCACCCCAAGAAATATCCAAGAGGTACAAGCGTCAAAGCATGGGGATGCCCCCGAGGCACCCCTTCTTCATCGGCAAAAATCAGGTCACCTTTCAACACACTATATTTTTATTGCTTCATGCATTATGCGTTTTTCTTGGAGCGTCAGTTGTTTTTAGTTTTCAATTTTGTTTAGTTTTGTTTGCTGCAATAAAAGGTTGGACCCCAACAAATTTCTTTTGGAGAAGTTGCCTTGCTTTTCATCTGCCAAGAACACTCCATTTTTCACTCTTATCGTTCAACGAGTATTCTCTTTTTCTGCTACTGCGTTTAGCTTTTGTTTTTCGCCTTGATTTGTGTTCAGATCTTGCTATATATTTGCATCAAGGTGTATTTTGACCTCTGGTCCATGTTGGTAGTCATCAAAAGAGTTATTTCAAAAAGGTTCGAATGGTGTTGGAAAAGAGAAAAAGTTTCATGCAAAAAAGTGGTACAAAAAGGAGCTTGTGTAGACTGCGGTCTAGGCTTTTGCATGTCGTGCCTGATATCATTTTGATAGTATGCTTAGTGGTTTTCTGTAGCATGACTTGTCTCAAATGACTGAGATTGCTTAATGAGCCTTTGAAAAAATCATGCGTTATTTTTATTATTTGGAAGCATTATGTGACGACCTCAAATTTGATACAAATTCGAAGTGCCCGTTATGTATTCCACCGCAATCCCAGAACCATTGTTGCGATATACATAACGTAGTTGGTACTCAGTTCCATAGACATTACAATAAGAAGGTTCAAATACAATGGTCATATAGACCAAGTCATATTACAACACAATATAGCAGCGGAAATAACGTCTTCGGCCCATGCCTTCTCCCTACAGGCAAATGGCGACTCACGGAGACGAGCTTAGTTCTGGTACTCTTCTTCATACCCTTCCTCCTGGTATTCCTCCCCATAGTCAGGCCAAGTTGATAGCCAGGGACACAGCCGTGAGTACATTGGATGCACTCGCAAACCATCTTATAGTTGAAAGGATGAAGCAGAAATGCAAGGTTGATGTGGTGGACTAAACACTAAGTTTATTTGCAAAAGCTAGTTTTATTTCCCAAGAATGTTCATTGATAGAAAAGAGAGTTTTAGTTCTCTAGGTTCATCCTAAAGGAACTTCAAGTGTGTCAACATCATGGTCAAGTCAAATCATTCACCATGTTCACCATTGCCATTTTTATCTTTGACAAAAGTCAAGTAGAGTTAGCCAACTGTCCATGACCGCGGACGCGGCTATTCGAATAGTTTCAAAACCTCTGCAGAGGGGTACACTTTACCCACAAGATTCGATACATCTGCCGGGAGAAATCCACGGTTCGACATACACAAAGTATGCGAGGTTCAGATAATCGAACAAACTCTTTCACTTGCTCATCCTAGTATAGGATCCTTCCCTAGAGCCCGGGATACGGAACCCCGCTCCGGCGCCTCTAGTTATGCCCATCCCGGGTACCGGGTTAGTGGAATCCACCTGGTCAAGAAGTATCCGCCCGTGGAGTCCTTCCATGAAGATTTGATGCAAGACCTCCCATACTAAGATAAACAAGCTACGGATTAAGCCCCATCCCATATAGGGGTAATGTGGTCGTACGGTATGGTTGGCTCCCATGTACATCACTCGTTGTCATTCGAGAAATATATTTCATAGTTCTTAGTCAAGATTAATTTCTTTTAGAAAGCCATCATGTAGGAGCAATCTCCCATTTCAAGTTTCAAGTTCAAGTCACCACCTTTCAAATGGGGTTCCTCCAGAGATAGCATCAACTTTTATTAGCGACTAAGCAACTACATTGAGTGATAGTACTACTAACTAGGGTTGGATAAACTCAGCTTGATGCTCTTGATAATCAAGACATCCATATACTTCTATCATTCTACTCTAGCAATTCAATCATGCAATTTACTTAAAACAAGTAGAATGCAATATTAAAACTAGGTAGTGGGAGTATGAATCAAAAGATGGCTTGCCTTGGTTGGCAAAGTATCCGGGGTTTTCTTCTTCTTCTTGATAATAATAATCCCCTCCAATATCCTCCTCAGCAACACTAGCGTCTAATAACGAATAAACACAAACACACCATCACTTCACCAAGCTAATAACACACCAAGCACACATCTTTGTTTGCTAACCAAAGCATTCATGTTGCATTTTTATGGTGTTGGATTGTAAGTTTTTCTTCTAAGTTTTTCTTCAAGTGTGCAAGCTAGTTTCTCTACTAGGTGGCATAGGTGGTTCACTTGTGCAGCATTGGTGTTGATTGAGGGTTACTAAGACAAGTTTAAGTGGGAATGATCCATTGGGTGCATTGGCATTGAGGGCAATTAACTCTAAGTGTGCACTAAGGATCTATCATTTTATGCTACAAAACAGGATTGGGTTAAGGTCTAGATGATCCCACTAATATGGTTTGGGGTAGATTAGTGTTGACTAACAGTAGGAGGGATCATTAGTAAGTTCACATTTTAATTTTCATGATTTTTTATAGCTTAAATAATTTTCTAGAAATCATTCCTTATTAAACAAGCTAGGGTCACACTATTCATATCTGAAATAATGCTTAACTTGTTTTGAGTTCTAACCAGTACTATTGGATAGAGTATTTTGTAAGCTTTCCAATGAATATTTATTTGCTAGATTTGGATTTGTAAAACTCTAGGAATTAAAGTTTGAAAATAGCATCTGAAACAGATTTGAAATAAATAGAAAGGGCGGGAATTTAATTAAAAAGGAATCGGACCGAAACTTCATTAGTTGGGCCCAGTCCAGACGAAACCCGAACGGGCCTGGCCCAGAAAACGATTCGCTCGGCTGGGAAAAAATATCAAACGGGCCTGACAGGTGGGACCTACTGGTCAGACCTAATTACAAACCCGAATCGGTATGCTAGCGTCGGATCGAGATCTAACGGCGCAGGTTCATCGTCTTCCTCAGCACGGCGGGGGCTCACCTGCGAGCAGTGACGAGTGTTCGACGGCGATGGCGAGGCGTAGGGGAAGCAGAGCTCGTCGGCGACGTGCGGGATCGGCGGCGGTGCTCCTCCTCTTCCGATTCCCTGCAGCAGCTGGCCTCCAGGTGGTCGGACGCGGCGGCGCTCCGCTCGTCCAGTGCTGCTCCGGCGAGGCTGGCTACGGCGAAGCAGAGCGAGAGGGAGTGAGCGGCGATGTCTGGGAGGTAGCTGGGGATGAGGTGCGTTGCTTCGTTTGATCGGGGGGGCTTTTTATAGGCCGGAGCGTCGAGGGCAAGCGCGGCCAGAAGCTCACCTGCACGGGGGCCCTGGCGGCGTTTGAAGCGTTCTCCGGTCACGGCGGCCATGCTCGCGTGCTGGGGGGTTGCTGGGTCGGCCACGGGGTGCTGTGGGTCTCCTCTGGCGCCTCCAAGCTGGTCGGCATCGCGCAGGGCAGAGGGTTACTGGGAGGGGGCCCTGGGTGCAAACCTCGCTGTCCCTCCGCTTCTCCTGGCTTGGGTCGGGGTTGGGGGAGCTGGAATCGATCGAGGGGAGGCCAGAGAGCATGGCTACAGCACTTGGTCGAGCTAGAATAGTGCTGCGCCAGTGAAGTTGATCTCACTCGATTTTCTTCTGCCAGTGCTCGATGAAATGCCCGCAAGAACTCAAAATTTGATTTTTCAAATTTTTCCACTTTGGGTGCTCATCATAATGGATAAGGTACCCAGGCATATTTTTGTTACATTGAAAGGTTGAGTTTTGCAAAAATTTATATTTCAAATTTGATATGGTTTCTGTTTCAGATTCAAACTTTGGCTCAAGTTTGGGTGGTGTTCTGGTTTGAAATTTTGGTAGATCTTTGTTGGTTGAGTTAGTCCATAACTTGTTTAAGCTCAACTAAAAGGTTAAACCTGCAGGTGAGCTGTAGATTCCTTAATCTAAAGGCTCAAAGTGGTGTAGTCAATAACAGTTTCTAGATCATATTAACTTTATCTCTTTCTTACCTATTTTTATTTCTTGTTGCTTTGGTTCATATAATCCTTCTCAATTGATTCTGTTGGTTCACTTAGGATTATCTAACCAATGCTCAAACAAAAAGAACACACATAAAATCATAGAATACATATAAGAGGAAATACATGTATGCATAAAATAATGAATAAAAAGTTTTATCTTTGCCCAAAATTTGGCACTTTATTTAATAAGAGTTGGATTACAATTTCTGAGTTGTTACACATTATTTTGGTTTTCTCCTTGATGCTTTATTTGGGTTGACTTCGCGCATGCTCACACATGTTTGACTCATACAAAGTCGCCATAAGCCTCTATAATCATTTAGTTTTTGACTTTTGATGCCATCTTATGCTTATTTTAATGTTCCTTTATCGCTCTGCATGATTATGGCTGTTATTGCTCTCTTAGTTGGTCGCTCCCAGTCTTTTGCTAGCCCTCATTTTGTACTGAGTATGAGCTCTACTCGTGCATCCAACTCCTAAAAACCAAGTTGTTCCAATGTGTCCACCATACATACCTATTAGAAATTTGCTATTCCAAAGTACATTTGACTTACTTTTATCTATCCTTCAAATTAAACTCTTTTTGGTGTTATTTGAAAATTGGTCAGTAAAGCTCTCACGAACCTGATGGCACACTTTATTTTTCTTGTTCTTAAAATTTTGACATTGTGGCTCTCTTATGTTGAGTTGTTATGCTTGCAAGTTGTAAGTTGGAAATTAGCCAAACCATGCTGTCATGAGGTAAGCTTTCAACATTGCACTTTTTATTTGAGTTGATATCGTGATCTTTTATTTATGGATACTCGCGATGTGAAACAAGTTGGGAATCTTGCAGGATCATAGAGTTCTTATATGTGTTAGGGAAACGCCTAGGCCGCTAATCTAAGCCATGCATAATTCATGGTGGAAATTTACAGCATGCCCATAGTGGACATTCGACGACGCATCTCAAAATAAAAGCTATACCAATGGTAAATAAAAGAGATGTCGAGGTGGTCATTGTCTATTTGTCTTGTCATTTTGATGTGGGCTTGTTCCATGTCATCGAGCAGGAGGTACCCTGTTGGCGGTTCTCGATGATACACATATATTTATAATGACAAGAGCTTGCTTGGGACTCTAAGTCGAGTAGCATGAGGTTTGGGTATTCGTACTTCAAGGGACACGAGGTTTTCAACTTATGATTTGTCAGGCATATGCTTCATAATTGTACTCGCATTAACTTTAACCATTCAAGATGCCTATGATGGGGCAATGAGAGCTCAAAGCTAGTAAGTACCATAATTTTTGAAGGTTTATAAAACTTGCAATCACTGCTTCCCTCTGCGAAGGGCCTTTCTTTTACTTTTATGTTGAGTCACCACCTTCTACCTTTATGCACCGTCTAAGAGAGCATAGTTGTCATTCTTAGTATAATGTGCATTGTCGCAAAGTTTATCATTGATTGATTCATGATTTTGGTTTCACTTGTTCTTAAATTATTTGTATCTAGTCGCCCTCTTAAACTTGAAGGTGTCCTATGCATTTATGTTTTGCTATTCCATGAAGGACAAGCTGAAAACCATTTGCTATGTTTTCCTTATGATTTGAACACATGTTTGACTTTCATTGTTTCATTTTCATGATCTTTCGTTTGTGTTCTTCTTCATGTTATAACATGGTTGCTAAGTTTCTTCTATCAAGATTATATCTTTCATGCCCATGTTTTAACTTCTTTTGATCCCAGCACTCAATGCTTTATATAGATGATCAAGATTGTGTAGGTGCATGTCACCTCAAAAATTATTCTTTTGTTATCACTTACCTACTCGAGGACGAGCAGGAGTTAAGCTTGGGGATGCTGACATGTCTCAAACGTATCTATAATTTTTGATGCTCCATGCTTGTTTTTACACCATTTGCCTTGTGTTTCGTTACACTTCGTGGCATTTTTATGCATTTTTCGGAACTAACCTATTAACAAGATGCCACAGTGCCAGTTCCCTGTTTTCTGCTGTTTTTGTGTTTCAGAAAAGTTACACAAGAAATATTCTCGGAATTGGACGAAACAAAAGCCAAACATCCAGATATTTAACGAAGCTTCCAGAAGACCAAAGAGGAGACGGAGAGGGGCCACGAGCCGGCCACACAATAGGGCGGCGCGGCCTAGGCCCTGGCCGTGCCCCCTATGTGTGATACCGCCTCGGTCCACTTCTGACGCCGCCCCTTCGCCTATAAAGACCCCCCGACGGGAAAAACCTAAGTGACCCGATCAATTTTCCAAAAACACATCGCGATCCGCTGCCGTCGACCCGAGATCAGGAGGGTCCAGAAGCTCTTCCCGGCACCCTGCCGGAGAGGGGACTCGCCATCGGAGGTCTTCTTCATCGCCATGCTTGCCTCCGGCATGATGAGTGAGTAGTCTACCTTGGACTATGGGTCCATAGCAGTAGCTAGTTGGTTGTCCTCTCCACCATGTGCTTCATGTTTAGATCTCGTGAGCTGCCTTACATGATCGAGACTACATTTATGTAATTCTACATGTTGTGTTTGTTGGGATCTGATGAATATTGGTGTTTTGATTAAGTTGATGTGCTGAATATTATCTTATGTTATCTCTATGTTGTTTATGATCTTGCATGCTCTCCGTTGTTAGTAGCTATCTTGGCCAAGTAGATACTAGTGACTCCAAGAGGGGGTATTTATGCTCGATAGTTGGGTTCATGCCTCTATTTAATCTAGGGGAGAGACAGAAATCTCTAAGGTTGTAGATGTGTTGTTGCCACTAGGGAGAAAACAACATTCTTATGTCCAAGGGCATATGCTTTGTTTACATTACACACTTTGCTTAATGCAGTTATCTATTGTTCGCAACTTAATATTCACGGGGTCCTCGGATGATTCCCCGTGGGTGGATTATTAGTCATAGATGCAGTTGGATGGCGGTCTATGTATCTTGTTGTAATGCCCAGAGTAAATCTCATAGTGATCCTCTTGACATATGCACGTTATCTTTATTCTATCAATTTCCCAACTGTAATTTGTTTACCCAGCATGTCGTTATTTATCTTATGGAGAGACACCACTAGTGAACTGCGGACCCCGGTCCAATTTCCTTTACATTGCTATCACCTATTTACTTTACTCGCATTGTTTACTTTACTAGCATACTACTATTATTTTCCACTCGATACGCTGATTCCTTTGTTTACAGCAAACCGATGAGATTGACAACCTCATCGTAAGTTGGGAGCAAAGTTCTTGGCTGTGTTGTGTGCAGGTTTCACGTTGCTACTAGTTGAAGATGCGCTAACAAGTATATCGTTAACGGCGCCCTTGTTGGAGTGTCACTAGGCTAGCAAGCATCACCTTCTTGAGTTTGGCTTTTTCCTACTGGATTGACATACCTTGGTTTCGTAACTGAGGGAAAACTTGTTGCTATATTCTTCACACCTTCTCTTGGGGTTCCCAACTGGCCAGTCATTTATATCATCAACTACATGCCAACAGTTTTCTGGCACCATTCAACACCGCGCCATCAGTGCACATCACAGGGAAGCTACAACTATACTTGTATGCACTGAACAGATCATGGTTGATTTTTTAGTTTATCATGGAAGGAGGAGTCAACTACTACATGGAGTTCAACGGGCAACCTAGTACTTATCCATAGAGTCAGTGGTGTAATTCACAGCTAAGGAGTTGTTGAGAGTATGCCGTTGTAGTATAAACTCAGTTTTAATATCTTTCATGCTTTTGAGTTCCTGTTGTACTTGGTAGCAGATCCCTTGTACTATGTATTAGTTTGAAGCTTGTTGGAATCTTGTAATAAAATTTGTATTGAACCGCTACAATGCTTTGTCTATGCTACTCTAGTCGACATGTTGTTCGTGATACTTCACTTCGCTTACAATATGTCGAAGACTTGCATAGTACTATCTTGGTAATATGCCAGGTCTTTACAGCTACGCAGACAAGGGGGGAGACCGGCTAATTCTGGTCCAACACCGGCTTTAGCCGGTACCCAGAATTTTCTGGTCAGAGGTCGGCAAAATCTGGCCTAGATTGCTAGGAAATGATCTTGAAATGGAAGAAATATTTTTGAGCATGCATGGATTTAGAGAGAGAAGATGGCTTTAGATAAGTAGGCTTGGGCAAGATAACTGACACGGAGTGGTTCTCGGCACTTGACATTACAAGAACACAAGAAATCATCAAAAAACTAGCGCAAGTGCCTTCCCATATCAAAAATAAAGACAAGGAAAAATATAGCTCAAATAAAATCCAAATAAGATTTTCAATGAATCAACTCTTCGAAAACAAGAGGTCGGTGGTCGAGGCCACCATGTATGAGTGTTGTGGCATTGAACCACGAAGATGTATCTTGGGTCCATAACCAATACTCTTCATTGAAGCTTCACATATCACAAAATTATATTAGGAGAATGATTTTGTTACTATCGGCATTATGGAGGGAGGGATAGCCCAATTAATTAGGACTGCACACCCCCTATCTCCATGCCCACACCTAAACCAAACAAGTATTGAAATATAGGTGTATTTGCAAGATGCTCAAGCCACACGTCTTGAATCAATACTATTTAGCTCATTCCTCAAATATCCAAATCTTGCTTCATCAAGGGGCTTCGTGAATATATCGGCAAGTTGATCCTTGGTGCAAACATATGCAAGCTCAATATCACCATGGGCAACATGATCTCTAATAAAATTATTTCGGATCTCAATATGCTTGGTTCTTGAATGTTGCACCGGATTATAGGCTATCTTGATAGCACTCTCATTGTCACATAAAAGAGGCACTTTGTCACAATTGACACCATATTTCTTTAAAGTTTGCCTCATCCACAACAATTGAATGCATCCACTTGTGGTGGCAATGTATTCGGCTTCGGCGGTGGAGAGAGATATGCAATTTTGCTTCTTAGATGACCAACACACCAAGGACCTACCAAGAAATTGGCAAGCCCCAGAGGTTGATTTCCTATCATCCTTGTCACCAGCCCAATCCGAATCTGTGTAACCACAAAGAGAGAAAGTTGAGCCTTTAGGATACCAAAGCCCATAAGTTGGGGTATGAACTAAATATCAAAAGATTATCTTGACCGCCACTAGGTGGCTTTATTTAGGAGCGGCTTGATACCTTGCGCACACACCTACACTCAACACAATATCGGGTCTAGATGCACAAAGGTAAAGCAACGAACTGATCATAGAGCGATATACCTTTGATCCACATCTTTACTATTGGGATCAAGTTCAAGATGAAATTTAGTGGGCATTGGTGTGGCGGCCCCATTTAGTTCGTTCATCTTGAATCTCTTGAGCATGTCTTGGACATATTTGGCTTGATTAATAAAAGTCCCTTCTTTCAATTGCTTGATTTCAAAACCAAGAAAGAACTTTATTTCACCCATCATAGACATCTCAAACCTATGGTCATAAGATTTGCAAATTCATCATTAAAAGATTTGTTAGTAGAGCCAAAGATAATATCATCAACATATAGTTGGCATACAAAAAGCTTCCCATTTACCCTCTTAGTAAAAAGAGTGGGATCGATTTGCCCAACTTCAAACCCACGGTCTAACAACAACTCCCTAAGGTGCTCATACCAGGCGCGTGGAGCTTGTTTAAGTCCATAGAGTGCCTTATGGAGTTTGTAGACATGGTTAGGGAAGTTGAGGTCCTCAAACCCCGGGGGTTGCTTAACATACACTTCCCCTTTGAATGGACCATTAAGAAAAGCACATTTAACATCCATTTGTTGCAACTTAAAATTATGATGAGTGGCATATGCAAGAAGGATACAGATGGACTCAAGGCGAGCCACAGGAGCATAAGTTTCTCCAAAGTCAATGCCTTCAACTTGGGAGAAACCTTGAGCAACCAATCTTGCCTTGTTCCTCACAACAATTCCATGCTCATCTTGCTTGTTCTTAAATATCCACTTTGTGCCAATCACATTGTGGCACTCTCTTGGCTTCTCCACTAACACCCACACATTATTGCGCTTGAAGTTATTGAGTTCTTCATGCATAGCATCGAACCAATTCGGATCTTCAAGTGCTTCAAATACTTTCTTGGGTTCAACCATGGAGATATAGGCTTGATGATTGCTAAATTTTGCCAATTGACTTTGGGTTGACACCTTGCCTCTTAAATCTCCAATAACCCTCTCAAGGGTATGACCTCTAAGTTACAAGTTCCTTTCAACTCTTCTCTTGCGATGGGCTCCAATCTCCTCATTTTAACTTTGAGGGATCACTTGATCATCTTGATCATTTTGGTCCCCGTCTTGACCATTAACTTGACCTTGATCATCATTGAGCACATCATCATTCTCTTCATGAGTAGGTTGATCTTGGTCTTGTGAAGAATTATAGGCGGTTGGAATGACCGGAGTGTATGGTGACGCCCCTTATTCTTCATGAAGGTCCTTGTCTTGTTCTTTGGTTGGTGCATTAGTTGCTTCTTTGGGAGAGGCTTGTTGAAATTGTGTAGATGAGGGCTCTACTTGAGTAGAGCATAGTTATTCTCGGTCCGCCACAAGGTGTCCCTCAATGGGGCAGATAAATCCCATGCCCATTCTTCTTATGGCATCTTGAGGTATTTCATCATCTACATCACAAGTAACATATCGGCCCCCTTGGGAGCTATCATTTTCTTTGAACACCACACTACAAGATTCTTCAACACGTCCGGTGGACTTGTTGAAGACCCTATAAGTATGGGATCCGGCACCATAACCAACAAAAATACCTTCTAATGCTTTTGGATCAAATTTACCTAAACAAACTCCTTTTCTATGAAAGAAACACTTACAACCGAAAACCCGGAAGTACTTGATGTTGGGCTTGCTTCTAGTGAGTATTTCATATGGAGTCATGTTCAAGCCTTTGCGGAGGAAGAGCCGGTTTAATGAATGACAAGTTGTAGAGATAGCTTCGGCCCAAAAGTTGTATGGAGACTTAAACTCCACCAATATGGACCTAGCCATATCCATAAGAGTCCGGTTCTTCCTTTGGCTACACCATTTTGTTAAGGGGTGTATGTAGCGGAATATTGATGTCGTATCCCCTCATCACTAAGAAAACCATTCAAGGTGTAGTTCTTGAACTCGGTGCCATTGTCACTTCTTATTGCCAAAATATTTTGCCCATATTGATGTTCAACTTCTTTGGCAAAGTCGATGATGGTTTGTTGAGTCTCACTCTTGTATTCAAAGAAATAAACCCATATGTATCTTGAATAGTCATCAACAATCACCAAGCAATATTTCTTCCCACGAAGACTTGCATGAGAGGGAGGACCAAAGAGATCCACATGAAGGAGCTCCAAAATCCCCTTGGAAAAAATGATAGTCTTGCTTGAGTGGGGAGAGTCATGCATTTTTAATGAACACAAGCCCTACAAATACGATCTTTCGCAAAAGAAACACTTTCTTTTAGTCCGAGTATGTGGCCTCCCTTGTGAAAGCTTTGCAAAGTTCTCATGTTGACATGGGCTAGTCGGCGATGCCAAAAGCCAACCCACATCGGCCTTTCCAAATAGACACATTGCATTTGTAGTGGTTTTCCCCGAGAAGTCCACCACATACAAGTTGTTTTCAATATGCCCAACGAAAGCAATCTTTAGAGACTTGCTCCACAATAGTACCACAATATCATTATCAATGAAGATAGCAAAGCCCATCTTTCCCAAGTGCACGAACTGAAAGTAAATTATAACTAAGAGTCTCAACAAGCATGACGTCCACAAGGGAAATATCTGGTGCGACCACCACCTTGCCAAGACCCAATATATACCTCAGATTGTGACATGTCTCCATAAGTGACGGTTATATTATTGACATTAGGCCTCATCTTTGTCATAATCTTCTTACTTCCGGTCATATGACTTATGCATCCACTATCAAGCACCCATTTTGATCCACCGGAAGCATAATCCTACAAGAGATCATTTCTTGGTTTTAGGTCCCCATTTCTCAATGGGTTCTCTTTTGTTAGCAACAAGGGTCTTTGGAACCCAAATAGACCAAGCAACATAACCATCTTTGGACCAACATATTTTGCATACACATCACCATAATAATCATGAAATAAAACATAGTGAGGGTTAGTGATTCCCGCAAGATCATCACGAGTGGCTTTGCCACGCATAATGGGGTCCTTCTTTGCTTGTGCGGGCTTAGCCTTCTTTTTCTTCTTCTTCTTTGAGACAAAACCAAGTCTCATTTTATCATTGAATACCCTTTGCTTACTCAAAAGGTCATTCAAGTTTTTCTCACCTATGGGAATGGTGGACTTGGCAAGCTCGTCTTTCAACCTAGCATTTTCTTCAATAATATTTGCATGCTCACAAGTGGAAGTAGAAGGACTAGGCATATCATTTTTAATCAATTGAATTTGAAGTTGTTCATGTGACTTGGTAATAATAGAGTGTTCACTTTTCAAGGCCTTGTGAGCCTTGTCAAGATCTTCTAAATCCTTAATAAGTTTATCATGACCAACACCAAATTCAATCTTTTCCTTTTTAAGAACTTTTACTTTGGCATGAGAATGGTCACGCTCTTTAATGAGTTTGGAGATTACTTCATTATTAGTTTCCTCAATGGAATCAAGCTTCTCTTCAAGAGTAGCTTGTTCCTCTTCCTCTCCTTCAAGAGAGTCTTTTAGAGAGGCAATGTCATGAGCATACTCCTTTTCAAGCCTTCTTTGTTCATCAAGTTTTTCAAGGGTTTTACCATATTGACTCATTAGTCTTTCAAAGTGTAACTTGTGTACACCTTGCACACTAGACACATATTCATCGAAAGCAATGATTTCTTCCTTTACTCTAAGACTAGCAAGATCATTCAAAGAAGCATCATTTGTCTTAGACATGGAAGAGGAAGGGGTGGGTGATACCTCAGAAGACTTGGCCATAAGGCACTTGACGTTCTTGATGGGAGAGTCCTCATTGGGGGATTCAAAGAGTGATATGGGAGGAGTGGAGGTGGTTGCAATTGCGGCCACCTCACTAGTAGAGGTTTCTTCTTCATCACTCTCACTTCTGGAGTACTCTTCTTGGGTCAAGAACACAAACTTTGGTTGCTTCTTCTTGGGTCCAACCTTCTTCACAAATGGCTTCTTTGATGGTGACTTGGTCTTGTTCTTGAGAATGAGCTTCCCACCATGATATTATCTCTTCTCATAAGGACATTCGGCAACAAAGTGAAATCTATCATTGCAATTGTAGCATGTCCTCACCCTTTGACCATTTTTGTCATTCCTTTGAAATCCACTTGACTTGCTTCTTCTTTGATTATCTTCTTTAGCCTTGTTGGGATCAACCCAAAAGATTTTTCCATATAAAGCCATGTGCTCATGGTACTCGTGCCTCATGTCTATGGGGCACATCTCTAATCTTGCATCAACACTTGCTTGAAGAGGAACTTCTCTCTCAACAACACTTGCCTTCAAAGCAAGGTTGGAATTCCTTTGCATTCCCATGGCACGACCACGAGCATCTTCCACATTTTGTGCGGCAACCTTGTAGGCTTGCATATCTTGCATCACTTGATTGGAGGTCATCTTGTGAAAGTTGTGTTTTCCTTGAACACTCTTCAAATCCGCGGGCTCAAACGACATGTAAGCAAGCATGTAGTTCATCTTGATCCACTCACCATCAATATGATGCACACCTAGGTTCTTGAAGGTGGTAGCAATAGCCTTGAGTCTTTGATACATCTCTTGATGGTTCTCACCATCCTTCATAAAGAATCCCTCTGATTGATTGCTAAAGGACACATATCTTGTTCTCTTCATGCTCTCATTGCCAACAAATACATCGGAGAGGCCTTGCCAAGCTTCTTTGGCGGTGGAGAAGTGTTGGATGTGAGGCAAGTCCTTGGACCCAACGGCAATTTGAATCATGTGAAGAGTGGTTGCATTCAGTTGGCTATCAACCACCTCTCTTCTTGTCAAGTTGTTGGGATCCACGGCCTTGAATCCTTCTTCAACAATTCTCCAAAGCTCGATGCAAGAACTGCGCATATGAGAGCTCATTTGATATTGCCATTGACCAAAGTTTAATGCATCTAGCTTGGGTGGGTCGCCTCTATTGTTAATATGAGGGTGAGGGATCGGCGGGTCGGGTGAATACCAATGAGGGAATTCACCTTTCCCGTCACCCTTAGTGGATGACCTAGCCTCGTTGGTTTTATCTTTATCGGCATCCTCTTCTTCCAACCCCGCATTTTCTACATTTATAGTAGCGGGGATATACAGAAGAGGAGTAGCACTAGGAATTTTAGCTTGCATGAGTTGCACCATCATTTCACACAACTCGTTCATTTGAGATGTCATGGTAGATTCCAAAGCTTTGAAATCAACCATGGTCACTTGCATGGCCGACGTCTCACTATCCTCGATACCCATACTCTTAGGCGATTAAGCCCGAATTAAGAGCCGAGGCTCTGATACCAATTGAACGGATCATAAGGGCACCTAGAGGGGGGTGAATATGTGCTACTCAAATTTTAATTCTTTTTCAATTTAGGCTTAACACAAAATGTAAATTCTCTAGATATGCAACTAAGGTGAATTTACCTACATGACAATTAACAAGCTAAGCAAGATACAATAAGTAAAGGCGATAAAGGATAGAGGTAACCGAGAGTGGAGCACAGAGAGGCAATGACGTGATTCCCGTAGTTCCTTCCTTTTTAGGGGAAGTACATCTACGTTGGAGGGGTGTGGTTACCACAAAGGCCTAACCAACTCCACAAAGGCTCACCCTATTCTTCGGTGCAAGCTTCCACTACAAAGGCCTAGCTCACTTTCCACTAAGGGGTTCCTCAAGGCGGAACCGGCCTTTACAAGCTTGGGGCATGCATCCACAACTGAATTGAAGGCTCCCAAGAACAACACAATGCTGTCAAACAACAAGTAGCAAGTAAGGCCGGCAATCCTGCCCATGGGTTCGCTCGCCCATGGGCACCCGACCCGAATGGGCAGGGTATGGGTTACTTACTTCGCCCATAGGTCTTGCCCATGGGCAACCCGATTAGTTGTGGGTAGGGCATGGGCACAATGTTATGCCCGTGGGTGACCCGATGGGTCACCCGATTAATAATGATGATTAGATAAAAAAATTATTATATACATATCAATTGATCTTTTTGTAATGCACTTGATAAAATATACAAAGCTGACACTCATTAGTTACCTGTAACAAGACACTACTAGTGTGAGTTAAAAAAAGGAAAACAATGCAGCGCTAACACCTAATGGACTGTACGAATACAACTACATTCATATGTTTAATTGGGCCAAAGCTAGTTGATGTCAACACACGCTTCTATTCTTGTAGACAGTGTTGGGCCTCCAAGTGCAGAGGTTTGTAGAGCAGCAGCAAGTTTCCCTTAAGTGGATCACCCAAGGTTTATCGAACTCAGGGAGGAAGAGGTCAAAGTTATCCCTCTCAAGCAACCCTGCAATTACGATACAGAAAGTCTCTTGTGTCCCCAACACACCCAATACACTTGTCAGATATATAGGTGCACTAGTTTGGCGAAGAGATAGTGAAATACAAGTAGTAGTGATGATTATAAGTAGTAAATGCAATCTGGAATAAAAATGGCAGCAAGCAAACAAGTAACAAAACAGCAAGTAAACGGTGTGCAAAGCTTGGAAACAAGGCCTAGGGATCATACTTTCACTAGTGGACACACTCCCAACAAATATAACATAATTGAACAAATAAATAACTTCTCTTCACTATGCTACTCTGAATTACTCTCCTACTGAATAACACTAATCATTGCGTAGTGGCTACAGAAGGACCCCTTAAAGTTCATCAAGTACTTGACAAACACCGCTCATAGAGATATCCAAATCAAATCACAACTCAAGATAAATATTATTGCAACTTAGACCAAGTACTAACACGGTGCACACACTGTCAACATTACACCATGAAAGGAGGAATAGATCACTTCAATACTATCATAGTGATAATTATTCTCATAATCCATAAGAGATCACAATCGTAGCCTAGACCAAGTACCACCATGATGCACACACTGTCACCGTTACACCATGGCAGGAGGAATAGATTACTTTAATAATACCACTAGAGTACACATAATGATGAAGAGTAGCATCTACTTATTCAACATGATACAAAGCTCACGATCACATAGAGATCACATCATGGGAGAGAGAGGTGAACCACATAGCTACCGGCAGAGCCCTCAGCCCCGAGGGAGAACTACTCCCTCCTCATCATAGGAGACAGCAAGGTTGATGGAGATGGCGGTGAGGTCGATGGAGACGGCAGAGACGGCGATGGAGACCGATGGAGATGGCTCCGGGGGCACTTCCCCGTCCCGACAGGGTGCCAGAACAGAGACTTCCGTCCCCCAAAATTTGTCGACGGCGGCGGTGGAGCTGCGGAACTCTTTCTGGAAATTTGCCGACTCTCCTAGGGTTTTCCGTCCTGAGGCTTTATATAGGCGAAGGGGCATCGTCAGGGGGCTGCCAGGGGCTCCTCGTACATAGGGGGCGCGGCTAGGGGCTAGGCCGCACCGCCCTGGTGTGAGGCTGGCCCCTGGCCCCCCTCCGGCTCTCTTTCGGTCCTCATCCTTCGTCCGGGAAAAATAAGACTTCTGGAACTTGTTTCGTCCAATTTCGAGAATATTTCCTATGTAACTTTTCTGAAACACAAAAACAGCAGAAAACAGGGAACTAGCACTGTGGCATCTTGTCAATAGGTTTGTTCCGGAAATCGCATAAAAACGCCACGAAGTGTAACGAAACACTAAGCAAATGGTGTAAAAACAAGCATGGAGCATCAAAAATTATGGATACGTTTGAGACATATCAGCATCCCCAAGCTTAACTCCTGCTCGTCCTTGAGTAGGTAAGTGATAACAAAAGAAATAATTTTTGAGGTGACATGCACCTACACAATCTTGATCATGTATGTAAGCGTTGTGAGCTGGGATCAAAAGAACTTAAAACATGGGCATGAAAGATATGATCTTGATAGAAGAAACTTAGCAACCATGTTATAAACATGAAAATGAACACAAACAAAAGATCATGAAAATGAAACTATGAAAGTCAAACGTGTGTTCAAATCATAAGGAAAAACATACAAATGGTTTTCAGCTTGTCCTTCATGGAGAGCAAAACATAAATGCATAGGACACCTTCAAGTTTAAGAGGGCGACTAGATACAAATAATTTAAGAACAAGTGAAACCAACAATATGAATCAATCAATGAAAACTTTGGGACAATGCACATTATACTAAGAATGACAACTATGCTCTCTTAATGGTGCATAAAGATAGAAGGTGGTGACTCAACATAAAAGTAAAAGAAAGGCCCTTCGCGGAGGGAAGCAGTGTTTGCAAGTTTTATAAACCTTCAAAAATTATGGTACTTACCGGCTTTGAGCTCTCATTGCCCCCATCATAAGCATCTTGAATGGTTAAAGTTAATGCGAGAACAATTATGATGCATATGCTTGACAAATCATAAGTTGAAAACCTCATGTCCCGTGCTTTTTCCGCTTTGCTAATCTTCCCCTCTAACGCGGGCCGACTTAGGCGGGCGCGGGAGGAAGAAAGAAAGTCGAAGAGCGTCTTCTCCTTTGTCCTTTTTTCAGTGCAACACAGGAATGTAAATGATTGAGACCTCGCAAACAACAACGTTCCTTCCCCATATGGAGTTCGGGATGGATCAAAGGAAGCTATACCCGCCTTGATTTCTATCAAACTTATTAGATAGTAAAGCAGACAAGTCTGCTCTTCCACCTATAGGTAATTTGAGAGAAGTTTCTTTTGAAGTGGATACCTCAAGGCCGATCCTTCTCCTCTTTCGTTCTTATCTCCAGCTCTTGGTCTTTGCCGAGTACCCAAACCTCATGCTACTTTACTTAGAGTCCCAAGCAAGGCTCTTGTCATTGTAAGTATACACGTATCATCGAGAACCGCCAACGGGGTACCTCCGTGCCCGATGACATGGAACAAGCCCACATCAAAATGACAGGACAAGCAGACAATGAACACCTCGACATCTCTTTTATTTACCATTTGTATAGCTTTTTATTTTGAGATGCATCATCGAATGTCCACTATGGGCATGCTGCAAATTTCCACCATGAATTATGCATGGCTTAGATTGGTGGCCCAGGCATTTCTCTAACACATATACAAACTCCATGATCCCGCAAGATTCCCAATTCATTTCACACCGCGAGTATCCATAAACAAAAGATCACGATATCAACTCAAATAAGAAGTGCAATGTTGAAAGCTTGCCCCATGACAGCATGGTTGGGCTAGTCTCCAACTTACAACTTGCAAGCATAACAACTCAACATAAGAGACCACAATGTCAATTTTTTTAAGAACAAGAAAAAGTAAAGTGTGCCTTCCGGTTCGTGAGAGCTTTACTGACCAATTTTCGCATAACACTGGTAAGAGTTTAATTTGAAGAGTAGATAAAAGCAAGTCAAATTTACTTTGGAATAGAAAATTGCTAATAGGTATGTATGGTGGACACTTTGGCAAAACTTGGTTTTTAGGAGTTGGATGCACGAGTAGAGCTCATACTCAGTACAAGGCGAGGGCTAGCAAAAGACTGGGAGCGACCAACTAAGAGAGCAATAACAGCCATAATCATGCAAGGCGACAAAGCGACATTAAAAGAAGCATAAGGTGGCATCAAAAGTCAAAACTAAATGATCATAGAGGCTATTGGCGACTTTGTAAGAGTCTAACATGTGTGAGCATGCGCCAAGTCAACCCAAATAAAGAATCAAGGAGAAAACCAAAATAATGCTTCCAAATAATTAAAACAATGCATGATTTTTTCAAAAGCTCATTAAGCAATCTCAGTTATTTGAGACAAGTCATGCTATAGCAAAACCACTAAGCATACTATCAAAAAGACATCAAGCATGATATGCAAAAGCCTAAGCCGCAGTCTACACAAGCTCCTTCTTGTACCACTTTTTTGCATAAAGCTTTTTCTCTTTTCCAACACCATTCAAACTTTTTATAAACACCTCTTTTGATGAAAACCAATAAAGATCAGAGGCAAAAATACACCTTGATGGAAAGATATAACAAGATCTGAACAAAAATCAAGGCGAAAAAATACAAGCTAAACGCAGTAGCAGAAAAAGAGAACACTCATTGAACGATAAGAGTGAAAACTAGAGTGTTCTTGGCAAATGAAAAACGGAGCATGTCTCTCTCCAAACACATGATGTGATCCAAACATTTATTGCAGCAAGCAAAGCAAAAGAAAACTAAAAACAAAAACAACTGACGCTCCAAGAAAAACGCATAGTGCATGAAGCAATAAAAATATAGTGTCTTGAAAGGTGACCTGATTTTTGCCGATGAAGAAGGGGGTGCCTCGGGGGCATCCCCAAGCTTTAACGCTTGTACTTCTTGGATATTTCTTGGGGTGACATGGGCATCCCCAAGCTTGAGCTTTTGTCCATTCTTCATCTCATCTCATCATTCTCCAATCCCTACACTTGAAAACTTCCTTCATACAAAACTAAACACAATTCTATTAGCAACATTAGTGTAAGCATAGTAATGAATCAACCCTTTTTGCTTTAGGTTTCAACTCAAAACCACCAAATATAAAGCATATACTACTGTAGCAACTTCCCCAAAAGTTCCGTGATCAAAAGAACTAAAAAAGAAAGCGATAAAGCGGCAAACACAAATATTGGCAGAAATCTGTCAAAACAGAACAGCTGACAAAGGTCGAATTTTTAGAGGGTTTTCTGTTGCTCAAATCAAAAAGTGTTCAACTAATGAAAGTTTGGATATAACCTGGGGCATATGCACAAGAAATCGCAGGTCCAAAAGATATACATCACGAATTTTTACGGTGCAGCACCGAAAACTGTTTCAGGACAGCAACATCCCCAAATCTTACCTCACTCAAATTAGAGGCTTCTCTTAGCACAACAACAAAATAAAAAAGGATAAGGAGCAGTTATTATAGTAGTAATAACTTCCAAAACTCAAATAAAAGAAAAAGTACTGAAAATAAACAATGGGTTATCTCCCAAGAGTGCTTTTCTTTAACGCCTTTGAGCTAGGCGCAGTAATTTGCAAAGATGCTCATGTGGGCGCCATATAAGAGCTTGAGGCAAAGGCGCCATATAAGAACTTGAAGCAATAGAGAGCATCAAAAAGCATGTATGAAACACATTTAAATCTAAACCACTTCCTATGAAAAATAGTCTTGTTGAGAGACAAGTCATGAAAGCGCAAAGCAAAAAGCATAGGAAGGCAAAACAAGTACAACTTCAAGAATTGCAACATAAAGAGGGGAAACTCAATATTGTTGAGATCCATCAAACCATGTTTCCCTCTCTCATAATAACTTTCAGTAGCATTATGAATAGAACTAACAATAAAATGGTTTGAACCATGTTTTCGCCTCCTCTCCTCACGCGAGCGGCGGTGACCAAACTCCTCCCCATCTCCACCTCTGGCCAGGGCGCTGGGCTTGGTCCCCTCTCTCTACGCTTGCCGCTCCAGCGGCAAGAGGGAGGGGGGACCTCATTCCTCCGTTCTGGCCTAGTAGTTAGGATTAGGTTTTGTCTGCTGTGGTACGCCGTTGGGGTGGTGGGAGCGGTGTTCGGACAAATAAATCTGCCTCAGCTCTACTCCCACACCGGCGACGGCTTTCATGGCTGCGTCTCGGAGTTGATGGCTACGTGTGCTTGTCGGTCTTTCAGATCGGCAGCTTGGTCTTCTCGCCGTTCTTCAGATCTAGCAAGATCTATTTCTCATTGTGTCGCTGGCGTCCGTCGTTATCTACGGCGGCGTTGGGGACCAGGATGAGGCAGATGCTCTGGAGCGAGGAGTTTGGTCCGATGGTGGAGGATCTTGCTTTATTCCTCGACTTTGTCGACGGGATGCGGTGGATCTGGATTCAAGACAGCACGGGGACATCCCCCGGTCGACGTGCCACAGCGACATGTGCCTCGCTGTTTGCAGCAGGCCTGTTCATCGACTTACAAAGCCTTTTTGGTGATGGTGCTTTTTTGGATCTGCCAATCGTGGAGGTTCGATGTCTCTTCCAACATGCGCCTTGGCGTCGGCGGAGGTTGGTGGCGGCCGCTGGTTTCGGCGAGTGCAGCAAACCCTAGGGATAGTTCTGTATTTTTCTATCCATTAGGTGTCTATCTACAAAGTTTCCAGGACGACTGTTTTTGCCTGGTCTTTAGTTTCGTTTTAACGCTTTGTTCTTATAACTTGATTTTCTATTAATGAATTACGTGTTTACTCTCAAAAAAATAGAACTAACAATATAACTATCACATAAAGCATTCCTATCATGAGCCACATGCATGAAAGGATTAATACTCCCCACATGAACAATTGTAGTAGGAGCAGATTCAATAGAAAAATTATTCTCATCACCATAATCATCAAAAACAGGAGGCATATTGTAATCATAACTAATTTTCTCCTCAAAAGTAGGTGAACTGAAAATATTATACTCATCATCATAACCATCATAAACTAGAGGTTTAGTATCATCACAAGCTAGAGAGCAACTATTTCGCAAAGCATATTCATCAAACATATCATCATAAGAAGGAACATGGATAGCACTAATGGCACAACAATTATTAACCTTAGAATTGGTACCAAAAAGATTTTCAATATCAAAAGTAGAGTGCTTTTCCCAATCATGATCACTAACATAGGTAACAAGCATGGGAACATCATCCCAATCAGAATTATCATAATCTATAGCAGGATCATAACGCTTAGGGGAAGATACCGTGTCCTCTCGCCTTTTACTCCTCTTCTTCTTCTTCTTCTTCTTCTTTTTCATACTCTTCTTACTCTCTCCTTTAGGGTGGAGAGACTTGAAGGGCATCTTCTCCACATATTCTTTAGGAGGGAAAGGCATCTTCTCCACATAATCTGATCTGCTGACAGAAACAACAGAAGAAACTTTGGAGGATTCCTCCTCTCTATTAATAAGATCAAAACATCTATTAGTCCTGTCATAGCTTGGTAAAACATCATGTTTTATAAGATCTTGTAAGTAAGTATTTGCAAGGCAATCTCTAGCACAATAGAGACGACAACCACGGAGGGTGCTATTAATATCAACATCTCTCATATCAACCAAAGAAATATTTCTAGATATCTCTTCACAATTCAAGAACAAAGTAAGCTCATCATACTAATTGAAAGTAATCTTATCATCACAATACAAATCTGCGGTACTCGTTCGATTAATTGGGCATTGAAAATTAAAGTGACCCTGTTTACTGCAAAGTTCACAAAGAAAAGGATAAAGCTCACAAACCCTTTCACCAAGCACATCTAAATCCTTGAGCCACATACTGGTTTCTTCATTTGCGTGGGTGATGCAATAATCTTCCTTGTTGTAACTCTGTTCACAAGGTCTATGTATTCCACAAAAATTAACATGCTTATAAGAAATAGGACTTTTAGAAGTTTGAGCATGTTTATTGCAATTATCAATAACAATATCACTTTCTATGAAGTGTCCTTAAAAGGTTCATGATACACGTCCCCATTTCCTTTAGGAACATTCATATGGGAAGCAAACGCTTTAAAGCAATCAACCATAATTTGAGGATCAAGGCCATATTTAGCACTAAGCTCTTGAAAATTAGCAGTTTCAGTGAAAGACTTAATGCAATCAAACTCGTAATTCATACCTGATCCTTTACCTTTGTTGCTATCCCAACCTTCAATATTGTTTTGAATTGTTTCAAGCAGATCCCACTTGGTGTCAACATCCTTGCTTGTGAAAGACCCATCAAAGCATGCATCTAGATAGTCCTTATAATATCCTGAAAGCCTTACATAAAAATTATTAATAACAATATTACGGGGAAGATCATGAATAGGACATTTGTGCATTAGTAGCTTCAATCTTCCCCATGCTTGGGCAATGCTTTCTCCCTCATGAGGCCAAAAGTTATATATCCGATTACGATCTTTATGAATTTCACTTGGAGGATAAAACTTGGAATAAAAGAGAGGCACAATTTCCTCCCATGCAATAGATGGACCATCTTTAAGCAGTCGATACCATTCCTCAGCTCTGCCTTTCAGTGATAAAGAGAATAGCTTCTTCTTAACTTGGTTCATTGAAATACCTGCACACTGGAACAACTCGCATAATTCATGTATAAAAAGCAAATGGTCACTAAGATGGACAGTTCCATCTCCTAAATAGCAGTTATCCCTAACACGTTCAACAATCTTTGTAGGTATTTTAAAAGGATGAGGAGCACAAGCATCATTAGAAACATCACATATGGGAGATAAAATATTATCAGAACAAACTTTCTCCACTAAAGTTGGGGGACTAAAAATATCATGCTTAACAAAACCAGCTTCCCCAAGCTTAGACTTTTCCATAGCATTAGCAATAACAGGATTCAAAGCATTCGTACTAATAACATTGCTATGCGAAATAAGCTCCAAAGGTTTTTTAATTTTCTCTTCAAATCTAAACTCAGGAAAAAGACTAAAGAACTCTTTGTTTTCCATTAAGCCTAACTAGTGAAAATAAAAACAAGAAACAAAAAGATATAATTGCAGAATCTAAAGGAAATAACTCCGAGCACTCACACAGGAGGATGCGAGTACCTTTTACCTTACCTCCCCGGCAACGGCGCCAGAAAAGAGCTTGATGTCTACACACGCTTCTGTTCTTGTAGACAGTGTTGGGCCTCCAAGTGCAGAGGTTTGTAGAGCAGCAGCTAGTTTCCCTTAAGTGGATCACCCAAGGTTTATCGAACTCAGGGAGGAAGAGGTCAAAGTTATCCCTCTCAAGCAACCCTGCAATTACGATACAGAAAGTCTCTTGTGTCCCCAACACACCCAATACACTTGTCAGATATATAGGTGCACTAGTTCGGCGAAGAGATAGTGAAATACAAGTAGTAGTGATGATTATAAGTAGTAAATGCAATCTGGAATAAAAATGGCAGCAAGCAAACAAGTAACAAAACAGCAAGTAAACAGTGTGCAAAGCTTGGAAACAAGGCCTAGGGATCATACTTTCACTAGTGGACACACTCCCAACAAATATAACATAATTGAACAAATAAATAACTTCTCTTCACTATGCTACTCTGAATTACTCTCCTACTGAATAACACTAATCATTGCGTAGTGGCTACAGAAGCACCCCTTAAAGTTCATCAAGTACTTGACAAACACCGCTCATAGAGATATCCAAATCAAATCACAACTCAAGATAAATATTATTGCAACTTAGACCAAGTACTAACACGGTGCACACACTGTCAACATTACACCATGAAAGGAGGAATAGATCACTTCAATACTATCATAGTGATAATTATTCTCATAATCCATAAGAGATCACAATCGTAGCCTAGACCAAGTACCACCATGATGCACACACTGTCACTGTTACACCATGGCAGGAGGAACAGATTACTTTAATAACACCACTAGAGTACACATAATGATGAAGAGTAGCATCTACTTATTCAACATGATACAAAGCTCACGATCACATAGAGATCACATCATGGGAGAGAGAGGTGAACCACATAGCTACCGGCAGAGCCCTCAGCCCCGGGGGAGAACTACTCCCTCCTCATCATAGGAGATAGCAAGGTTGATGGAGATGGCGGTGAGGTCGATGGAGACGGCGGAGACGGCGATGGAGACCGATGGAGATGGCTCCGGGGGCACTTCCCCGTCCCGATAGGGTGCCGAAACAGAGACTTCTGTCCCCTGAAATTTGTCGATGGCGGCGGCGGAGCTGCGGAACTCTTTCTGGAAATTTGCCGACTCTCCTAGGGTTTTCCGTCCCGAGGCTTTATATAGGCGAAGGGGCGTCGTCAGGGGGCTGCCAGGGGCTCCTCACACATAGGGGGTGCGGCCAGGGGCTGGGCCGCGCCGCCCTGGTGTGAGGCTGGCCCCTGGCCCCCCTCCGGCTCTCTTTTGGTCCTCGTCCTTCATCCAGGAAAAATAAGACTTCTGGAACTTGCTTCGTCCAATTCTGAGAATATTTCCTGTGTAGCTTTTCTGAAACACAAAAACAGCAGAAAACAGGGAACTGGCACTGTGGCATCTTGTCAATAGGTTAGTTCCAGAAATCGCATAAAAACGCCACGAAGTGTAACGAAACACTAAGCAAATGGTGTAAAAACAAGCATGGAGCATCAAAAATTATGGATACGTTTGAGACGTATCACTAGTCCCTATCGGCCCATGTAAAATATGCCAGTAGCAGAGTAGCAGTCTAGCACTGACTGGCTCGGTGGCTCACTACTGTTTATTAGTACCACCTTGCTAGTTGAAGCATGAAGCCAAGGCATAGCTGCCTATATAAGAGCCCCTCAACAGCAAGTTTGGAAACGTTCGTTCTTGGAAACATCCGATCTGTTTTGGTTGCCCAAAACTGAAGAATGCGACTGTTCTATTCGAACATGCTACTGAAAATATGATTTATATAATATATAATATTACTTGAACTGACCCGACGGGCTCTCTGCTGGGTCGGGTTGCCCGACGGGTTCGGGCACGGGTCTGAACATAGACCCATGGGTCGGGTCATGAGCAATGCTTCTTGCCCATTTGTTAATCGGGCATGGGTTTGGGAAAGGATGACCCGGTTGAACCCGACCCGATTGCCAGGACTAGTAGCAAGATATCAAATACACAAATCAAGGTCTAGGGTTCCAAGGAAACCCAAGACACAAATCCCTCAAGCAAACAAGAGGGGAAAGTAAATCACTTTGATGAGGATGTAGATCAAGGCCTCCTTCTTCGATTCTCCAAAGATCAAGAGCTTTGGTGGGTTGAGGGGGGAGATCTTGTAGCTTGGTGGCTTCAACAATGGTGGTCAATACTATACAGCTCGAGCAGGACTTGAGGAGGAAGAAGGGGGTATTTATAGCCCCTCCCGAAATGTTACCGTTTGATTCACTTAGCTCGGCTAAAGCCGGCCACCGGCTCTTTCTGTTGAAAAATCCGGACAAAAGTCCGCCCCCATCTAAGAGGTAGCACCACTCGAGGTTGTGAAAATCCCAGGGGGACTGGCTTTTTCCGGCCAGACACCAGAAAAAGCCAGCCTGTCCAGGAAAAGATTGATCCTGCTGAAAAACCTTCCTCCACCTTGTTAAAAGGTAATCTTCCACAATATGATTATCCCTTGGTTAAGATAGAATATTGTAAAGTCCATAAAGGGGTAAATCAAAAGCTTGTGCAAATATTGAGTGAACCTATTGAACGGATCGTAAGGGCACCTAGAGGGGGGGGTGAATAGGTGCTACTCAAATTTTAGTTCTTTTTCAATTTAGGCTTGACACAAAAGGTAAATTCTCTAGATATGCAACTAAGGTGAATTTACCTATATGACAACTAGCAAGCTAAGCAAGATACAATATATAAAGGCAATAAAGGATAGAGGTAACCGAGAGTGGAGCACACAGAGACACGGATGTAATTCCCGTAGTTCCTTCCTTTTTAGGGGAAGTACGTCTACGTTGGATGGGTGTGGTTGCCACAAAGGCCTAACCAACGCTACAAAGGCTCACCCTATTCTCCGGTGCAAGCTTCCGCCACAAAGGCCTAGCTCACTTTCCACTAAGGGATTCCTCAAGGTGGAACCGGCCTTTACAATCTTGGGACACGCATCCACAACCGAATTGGAGGCTCCTAAGCATAACATAATGCTGTCAAACAACAAGTAGCAAGATATCAAATACACAAATCAAGGTCTTGGGACACAAGGGAACCCAAGACACAAGGGCCCTCAAGTAAATGAGAGAGGAAAGTAAATCGCTTCGGTGAGGAAGTAGATCAAGGCCTCCTCCTTCGATTCTCCAAAGATCAAGAGCTTTGGTGGGTTGAGGGGGGAGATCTTGTGGATTTGGTGGCTCCAAAATGGTGTTCTTCAAGCTTGGGATGAGCAGATCTCTGGGGAAGAAGGAGGGGGGTATTTATACCCCCTCCCCCCAAAAATCTGACCGTTGGCAGCCAGGAAAGTCCGGCTAAAGCCGGAGTTAAGTCCGGCTATAGCCGGTCATACCGGCTAAAGCCGGCCTCCACACCGGCTATAGCCAGCCTGAAAAATCCGGCCCGAGCCAGAAATAGCCAGACAAATAGCCGGTTTGCAATAGAGAGGTTTTGCCCTCCCGAAACAGGGCAGTCCGGCTAAAGCCGGTCTGGGGGCCGGGTATAGCCGGCCTACATGGCCAACCTTCAATGAAATCTTCTCCCTGAGCATATTAGAACCATCTCCTCAAGAATTTCCTCTGGGCAATAATAATTATCAAGTATAACATAGGAAACCCAATATCTTGTGCAAGAATATAATAAAATCCTGCAAAGAATAATCACCACATTAATAGATAATGTATTGTTAACAAACGCCAAAATCAATTAGGCGGGAAATGCTCTTTCAATCTCCCTCTTTTTGGTGTTTGATGATAATACAAAATTTTGCATGTTTCAAATGATATAAAATATAGACGGAGCTCCCCCTTGCTATGTGCCTTGTTTTGAGTTTTGTATTTGAATACAAAGACACATCAACAATAAGAACTCCCCCTAAATTTTATAATGTGATCCATAGTGCACAAGATATATGATAATTCAATAGCACATAATCAACAAGCATATATAATATGACAAGATATATAGCAAGTAGGATCAACAAGGATAGTCATAAGTCTACTACACATATAATAATAGCACATAGTTCAACACATAGTAGTAGTAGTAGATAATCCAACTTCAACAATGGGGCACAAGCAAGCAAGCAACCGATAAGAGCTTGTGACCCAACCAAATCCAAATGGGAAACCAACTCAAATCCAAATGGAACACATGCAAATAGGACTTCTCCCCCTTTGGCATCAAGACGCCAAAAAAGGGAGACAACAACACAAAATCACTCCTCAAAGTCATCAAAGTCCTCATCATCCTCATCATCATCTCCATGATCATCATCTTCATTGCCATCTCCATCTTCTTCCTCATCTTCTTCATCAATGGTTTCCTTGCCCTTGGAGGTGACTTCGGCTAACTCCTTCCAATCAAAAGATGAGCCCTCATTCCACTTGCCAAAGGAGAAAGTGTCCTCAGATGGATCTTGCTCTTGAGACTCTTCTTGAGTGCTAGCTCCTTTGCCCTTCTCCACAATCCTCAAACGAGCATCCAAATCCCTTTACTTCTTGTGAATGTGCTTGCGGTCCACATAGTCCTTGTATTGAGTTTGGCGCACATCATTGTTCATGCAAAACAAAGCTCTTTGCCACCACTTGAGCTTCTTCATTTCTTGCCCCATTCCACCACTTGGTGGATCCGCGTTCTTCCTCCTACAACCACTAGCATAGCGGTTGCCACCCATCACATCACTCGAAGAAGGGAAAGCACTTGAGGTGCTAGGCAATAAGTGAGCGGTCTTCTTGTAGAGCTTGTTGGGCTTGTGCACTTCCAACTCTTCACCGAGAAAATCTTGCTCAATCTCAAAGTCTCCTTCAATGCCTCTGTCAATGATGAGCCTCATGATGAACGGAGCATAAGGAGGGATCTTCCTATCAAGCATAGCAATCTTCATCTCCATGAAGATAAAGTACATCACATCAAGCTCCATCCCTTCACACTCCCTTCCGGCCTCAAAGACAAAACGGGCATGGTGGAGAAGATGCACAAGCCCACCTCTGATAGAGTCATTGTTGCCCCCACTTGGAGCAATGTTGGCACGAAACATCCGAAGCAGAATATCATAAAGGGGAAGGAGATTTGCAGTCCCACCCGCTTTGCCCCCGGGACCATAGAGACACTGGATCTTCCTCTTATTGTACTTTGTGGTGTCAAGATGCAAGCGGGCACCTCTAGGTTGATGAATGCCATCAAACCTATAGCCCAAGAGCTGCCCGAAGCGAGTGATGGTCGAGCTCTTCCTCACTTCACCTGACATCCAAGTGAAACCAACCTCATCCCGAGTGTCAAACTCCATTGTGGCAAAGAACTGCTGAATCAAACGAGGATTGTAGTCTTGCTTGAAGACCATCAACTTGTGCAACCCTAACTTCTCGGCGACCCAAAGAGCATCGGCAAAGTACTCATCCTTGGATAGTGACACAATGTTGGTGAACTTCATGGGGCAAACCTTCATGCTCATGGTCTCATAAACCTGCTCATAGATCCTCTGATGCTCTGACCGGTAAAAGGAACCACTGTCGATGTATCTAGGCATGGCATAGAACTTCTGCCCACGGAACTCACGGTACTCTTGCTTGGACAGCTTCTTGAGATCAGAAATGCTAGCAAACAGAGATTTCTTCTTCCTTTCTTCCAATCTCTTCTTCTTGACAGCAGCGGCCACACGAGCATCTTGTTGTTCTTGACGACGGCCAATGGATGGATCAACATAGCGTGTCCGCTTGGGACGCGATCCACCTGTGAACATCACATAGGTAGATAGCATATAGGATGAGCATGCATGCCAGAGGATCAAAGAGCAATAGCACAAAAGGAAAAAAACAAGACAATAATTGGCAATCTACACCGGCTATTTCCGGTCACAGGCCGGCTTTATCCGGACCAGATGGACAAAGCTCGAAATCTTAGGAGTAGGCCACCAAAACTAGTCAAGTGTTTTCGATCTATGCAATGCTAGATGGAATCACGAATCCAATAACTCCCAGATGAACAACAGGGTACCAAGAATCAACTAACCCTAACCCCAGGTAGCCCTAGAGAGAGAGAGAGAGAGAGAGAGAGAGGGGTACCCTGGTCCATGGGAGGAGGCGCCGGAGGAGGAGGGTCGGCCAAAGAGGGGGCTCCGGCGGCCGGAGGAGGAGCGAACGGCGGCGGCTGGTCCAAGGGAGGGGGGCTCGAGCTGGGAGAGATAGGTGTGGGGGTAAACTGAGGAAACCCTCACCCCCCACAGCCTTATGAGTTGGACTCGAAAACCCCAGTCCGGCTATAGCCGGGCGGGCTGGCTAAAGCCGCACCCCAGCTATTTCCGGTGGAAGACCGGCTAAAGCCAGTCTAGATGGCACAAAGCAGATGAATTCGATTTCAGGAAATTCTGGGCATGCAAGAGAGGATGCTTGGCTTTAGATAAGAGGGATTAGGATGGAAAACACGCAAGGAGTGGTTCTCGACACTTGACATTGCAAGAACAAGAAATCATTGGAAAATCCAATGCAAGTGCCTTCCCATTTCAAGGATAGAGAAAATGACGAGAAAGCTCAATAAAACTCAAATAGAATTTGCAAGGAATCAACTCTTTGAAAAGAAGAGGTTGATGGCCGAAGCCACCATGTATGAGTGTTATGGCATTGGACCCCGAAGATGTATCTTGGGTCCATAACCAATACTCGTCATTGAAGCTCATATATCACAAAAATGATAGTAAGAGAACAATTTTGTTACTATTGGCATTATGGGGGAGGGATAGCCCAATTGATTAGGACCGCACTCCCCCTATTTCTATGCCCACACCTAAACCAAACAAGTATTGAAATATAGGTGTATTTGCAAGATGCTCAAGCCACACTCCTTGAATCAATGATATTTAGCTCATTCCTCAAATATCCAAATCTTGCTTCATCAAGAGGCTTCGTGAATATATCGGCAAGTTGATCCTTGGTGCACACATATGCAAGCTCAATATCACCACGGGCAACATGATCTCTAATAAAATGATTCCGGATCTCAATATGCTTGGTTCTTGAATGTTGCACCGGATTATAGGCTATCTTGATAGCACTCTCATTGTCGCATAAAAGAGGCACTTTGTCACAATTGACACCATATTCCTTTAAAGTTTGCCTCATCCACAACAATTGAGTGCATCCACTTGCGGCGGCAATGTATTCGGCTTCAGCGGTGGAGAGAGATATACAATTTTGCTTCTTAGAAGACCAACACACCAATGACCTACCAAGAAATTGGCAAGCTCCGGAGGTTGATTTCCTATCATCCTTGTCACCGGCCCAATCCAAATCCGTGAAACCACAAAGAGAGAAATCTGAGCCTTTGGGATACCAAAGCCCATAAGTTAGGGTATGAACCAAATATCGAAAGATTCTCTTAACCGCCATAAGATGGCTTTCTTTAGGAGCGGCTTGATACCTTGCACACACACCTACACTCAACACAATATCGGGTCTAGATGCGCAAAGGTAAAGCAAAGAACCGATCATAGAATGGTATACCTTTTGATCTACATCTTTACCATTGGGATCTAGTTCAAGATGACATTTAGTGGGCATTGGTGTGGTGGCCCCATTTAGTTCCTTCATCTTGAACCTCTTGAGCATGTCTTGGACATATTTGGCTTGATTAATGAAAGTCCCTTCTTTCAATTGCTTGATTTCAAAACCAAGAAAGAACTTCATTTCGCCCATCATAGACATCTCGAACCTATCGGTCATAAGCTTTGAAAATTCATCATTAAAAGCTTTGTTAGTAGAGCCAAAGATAATATCATCAACATATAGTTGGCATACGAAAAGCTCCCCATTGACCCTCTTAGTAAAAAGAGTGGGATCGATTTGCCCAACTTCAAACCCACAGTCTACCAACAACTCCCTAAGGTGCTCATACCATGCACATGGGGCTTGTTTAAGGCCATAGAGTGCCTTATGGAGTTTGCAGACATGGTTAGGAAAGTTGAGATCCTCAAACCCTGGGGGTTGCTTAACATACACTTCCTCTTTCAATGGACCATTAAGAAAAGCACTCTTAACATCCATTTGTTGCAACTTAAAATTATGATGAGTGGCATATGCAAGAAGGATACGGATGGACTCAAGACGAACCACGGGAGCATAAGTCTCTCCAAAGTCAATGCCTTCAACTTGAGAGAAACCTTGAGCAACCAATCTTGCCTTGTTCCTCACAACAATTCCATGCTCATCTTGCTTGTTCTTGAATATCCACTTTGTGCCAATCACATTGCGGCACTCTCTTGGCTTCTCCACTAACACCCACACATTATTGCGCTTGAAGTTATTGAGTTCTTCATGCATAGCATCCAACCAATCCGAATCTTCAAGTGCTTCAAATACTTTCTTGGGTTCAACCATGGAGATATAGGCATGATGATTGCTAAATTGTGCCAATTGCCTCCGGGTTGACACTTTGCTTCTTAAATCTCCAATAACCCTCTTAAGGGTATGACCTTTAAGTTCCAAGTCCCTTTCAACTCTTCTCTTGCGACGGGTTTCAATCTCCTCATTTGACCTTGGAGGAATCACTTGATCATCTTGATCATTTTGGTCCCCATCTTGACCATCAACTTGACCTTGATCATCATTATGCACATCATCATTCTCTTCATGAGTAGGTTGATCTTGGTCTTGCGAAGAATTAGGGGCGGTGCCCCTTCTCCTTCGTGAAGGTCCTTGTCTTGTTCTTCAGTTGGTGCATTAGTTGCTTCTTTGGGAGAGGCTTGTCGAGCTTGTGTAGATGAGGGCTCCACTTGAGTAGATCATAGTCCTTCTCGGTCCACCACAAGGTGTCCCTCAATGGGGCGGAAAAATCCCACGCCCATTCTTCTTATGGCATCTTGAGGTATTTCAACATCTACATCACAAGCAACAACATCTCGCCCCCTTGGGAGCCATCATTTTCTTCGAATACCACACTACAAGATTCTTCAATATGTCCGATGGACTTGTTGAAGACTCTATAAGTGTGGGATTCGGCACCATAACCAACAAAAATACCTTCTATTGCTTTCGGATCAAATTTACCTAAACAGACTCCTTTTCTTTGAAAGAACACTTACAACCGAAAACCCGGTAGTAGGAGATGTTGGGCTTGCTTCCGGTGAGTAATTCATATGGAGTCATGTTTAAGCCTTTGCGGAGGAAGAGCCGGTTTGAAGAGTGACAAGCCGTAGAGATAGCTTTGGCCCAAAAGTTGTATGGAGACTTAAACTCCGCCAACATGGACCTAGCCATATCCATAAGAGTCCGGTTCTTCCTCTCGGCTACACCATTTTGTTGAGGGGTGTATGCAGCGGAATATTGATGTCGAATCCCCTCATCACTAAGAAAGCCATTTAAGGTGTAGTTCTTGAATTCGAAGCCATTGTCACTTCTTATTGCCAATATATTTTGCCCATGTTGACGTTCAACTTCTTTGGCAAAGTCGATGATGGTTTGTTGAGTCTCACTCTTGTGCTTGAAGAAATAGACCCAAGTATATCTTGAATAGTCATCAACAATCACCAAACAATATTTCTTCCCACCAAGACTTGCATGAGAGGGAGGACCAAAGAGATCCACGTGGAGGAGCTCCAAAATCCTCTTGGAAGAAATAATAGTCTTGCTTGTATGGGGAGAGTCATGCATTTTTCCTAGAACGCAAGCCCTGCAAACACGATCTTTGGCAAAAGAAATATTCTATTTTAGTCCGAGTATGTGGCCACCCTTGTGAAGACTTTGCAAAGTTCTCATATTGACATGGGCTAGTCGGCGATGCCAAAGCCAACCCACATCGGCCTTTCCAAATAAACACATTGCACTTGTAGTGGTTTTCCCCGAGAAGTCCAGCACATACAAGTTGTTTTCAATGTGCCCAACGAAAACGACCTTTAGAGACTTGATCCACAAGAGTACCACAATTTCATTATCAATGAAGACGGCAAAGCCCATCTTACCAAGAGCACGAACTGAAAGTAAATTGTAACCATGGGTCTCAACAAGCATGACATCCACAAGGGAAATATCCGGTGCAACCACCACCTTGCCAAGACCCAATACCTCGGATTGTGACATGTCTCCATAAGTGACAGTTATATTGTTGATATTAGGCCTCATCTCCGTCATGATCTTCTTGCTTCCGGTCATATGACTTGTGCAACCACTATCAAGCACCCATTTTGATCCACCGGAAGCATAGTCCTACAAGAGATCATTGCTTGGTTTTAGGTCCCCATTTCTCAATGGGTCCTCTTTTGTTAGTAACAAGGGTCTTTGGAACCCAAATAGACCAAGCAACATAACCATCATTTGGACCAACATATTTTGCATAAACATCACCATAATAATCACGAAATAAAACATAGTGAGGGTTAGCAATTCCCGCATGATCATCATGAGTGGCTTTGCCACCCACAATAGGATCCTTCTTTGCTTGTGCGGGCTTGGCCTTCTTTTTCTTGTTGTTGTTCTTCTTCTTCTTCTTTGAGACAAAGCCAATCCCCGTTTTATCACCAAATGCCTTTTGCTTACTCAAAAGGTCATTCAAGTTTTTCTCACCTATGGGAATGGAGGACTTGGCAAGCTCATCTTTCAACCTAGCATTTTCTTCAATAACATTTGCATGATCATAAGTAGAAGTAGAAGAACTAGGCACATCATTATTAGTCAATTGAATTTGAAGTTGTTCATGTGACTTGGTAAGAATAGAGTGTTCACTTTTCAAGGCCTTGTGAGCCTTGTCAAGATCTTCTAGATCCTTAACAAGTTTATCATGACCAACACCAAATTCAACCTTTTCCTTTTTGAGCATTTTTACTTTGGCACGAGCATGGTCTCGCTCTTTAATGAGTTTGGAAACAACTTCATTATTAGATTCCTCAATGGAATCAAGCTTCTCTTCGAGAGTTGCTCGTTCCTCTTGCTCTTCTTCAAGAGAGTCTTTTAGTGAGGCAATATCTTGAGCATATTCTTTTTCAAGCCTCATTTGTTCATCTAGTTTTTCAAGAGTCTTACCATATTGACTCAATAGACTTTCAAAGTGTAGCTTGTGTTCACCATTTACACTAGACACATAATCGTCAAAAGCAATAATTTCTTCCTTTACTCTAAGACTAGCAAGATCATTTAAAGGAGCATCATTTGTCTTAGAGAAGGAGGAAGAGGGTGTGGGTGATACCTCGGAAGACTTGGCCATAAGGCACTTGACATTCTTGATTAGAGAGTCCTCATTGGGGGATTCAAAGAGTGACGTGGAAGAGGTGGAGGTGGTTGCAATTGCGTCCATCTCATTAGTTGAGGTTTCTTCTTCATCACTCTTACTCCCAGAGTATTCTTCTTGAGTCAAGAACACAAACTTTGGTTGCTTCTTCTTTGGTCCACCCTTCTTCACAAATGGCTTCTTAGATGGTGACTTGGTCTTGCTCTTAAGAATGAGCTTCCCACCATGATCTTCTCTCTTCTCGTAAGGACACTCGGCAACAAAGTGGAATCTATCATTGCAATTGTAGCATGTCCTCACCCTTTTACCATTGTTGTCACTTCTTTGAAAGCCACTTGACTTGCTTCTTCTTTGATTGTCTTCTTTAGCCTTGTGGGGGTCAACCCAAAAGGTTTTTCCATAGAAAGCCATGTGCTCATGGTACTCATGCCTCATATCCTCGGGACACATCTCTAGTCTTGCTTCAATGCTTGATTGAAGAGGTACATCTTTCTCAACCACACTTGCCTTCAAAGCAAGGTTGGAGCTTCTTTGCATTCCCATGGCACGAGCATCTTTCGCATTTTGTGCGGCAACCTTGTAGGCTTGAATCTCTTGCATCACTTGATTGGAGGTCATCTCATTGAAGTTGTGCTTTCCTTGAACACTCTTCACATCCGCGGGCTCATATGGGGTAAGAGCAAGAATGTACTTCATCTTGATCCACTCATCATCAATATGGTGAGCACCGAGGTTCTTGAAGGTGGTAGCAATGGCCTTGAGTCTTATATACATCTCTTGATGGTCCTCACCATCCATCATGAAGAATCCCTCCGCTTTATTTGAGAAGGCCACATATCTTGTTTTCTTCATGCTCTCATTGCCAACAAAGACATCGGAGAGTCCTTGCCAAGCTTCTTTGGCGGTGGAGAAGTGTTGGATGTGAGGCAAGTCCTTGGACCCAACGGCGACTTGAATCATGTGAAGAGCGGTTGCATTGAGTTGGCTATTGACCATCTCTCTTCTTGTCATGTTGGTGGGATCCACGGCCTTGAATCCTTCTTCAACAATCCTCCAAAGCTCAATGCAAGAACTGCGCATATGAGAGATTATTTGATATTGCCATTGACCAAAGTTTAATGCATCAAGCTTAGGTGGATCACCTCTATGGTTAATATGAGGATGAGGAACTGGCAGGTCGGGTGAATACCAATGAGGTAATTCACCTTTCCTGTCGCCCTTAGTACAAGACTTAGCATCGGTGCCTTTGTCGGTATCCTCTTCTTCCACCCCCACATTCTCCACTTGTGGAGTAGCGGGTTTTTCCAGAGGAGGAGCACTAGGAGTTTTAGCTTGAATGAGTTGCGCTATCATTTCACTCAACACACTTATTTGAGTAGCCACAGATGACTCAAAGGTTTTGAAATCACCCATGGAAACTTGACCCGATCCCTCACTCAGTGGGGTGCCCATACTCTTAGGCGGTTAAGCCAGAATAAAGAGCCGAGGCTCTGATACCAATTGAACGGATCATAAGGGCACCTAGAGGGGGGGGGGTGAATAGGTGCTACTCAAATTTTAGTTCTTTTTCAATTTAGGCTTGACACAAAAGGTAAATTCTCTAGATATGCAACTAAGGTGAATTTACCTATATGACAACTAGCAAGCTAAGCAAGATACAATATATAAAGGTAATAAAGGGTAGAGGTAACCAAGAGTGGAGCACATAGAGACACAAATGTAATTCCCGTAGTTCCTTCCTTTTTAGGGGAAGTACGTCTACGTTGGAGGGGTGTGGTTGCCACAAAGGCCTAACCAACGCTACAAAGGCTCACCCTATTCTCCGGTGCAAGCTTCCGCCATAAAGGCCTAGCTCACTTTCCACTAAGGGATTCCTCAAGGCGGAACCGGCCTTTACAATCTTGGGGCATGCATCCACAATCGAATTGGAGGCTCCCAAGCACAACACAATGCTGTCAAACAACAAGTAGCAAGATATCAAATACACAAATCAAGGTCTTGGGACACAAGGGAACCCAAGACACAAGGCCCTCAAGTAAATGAGAGGGGAAAGTAAATCGCTTCGGTGAGGAAGTAGATCAAGGCCTCCTCCTTCGATTCTCCAAAGATCAAGAGCTTTGGTGGGTTGAGGGGGGGAGATCTTGTGGATTTGGTGGCTCCAAAATGGTGTTCTTAAAGCTTGGGACTAGCAGATCTTTGGGGAAGAAGGAGGGGGGTATTTATACCCCCCCCCCAAAATCTGACCGTTGGCAGCCAGGAAAGTCTGGCTAAAGCCGGAGTTAAGTCCGGCTATAGCTGCTCATACTGGCTAAAGCCGGCCTCCACACCGGCTATAGCCGGCCTGAAAAATCCAGCCCGAGCCAGAAATAGCCGGACAAATAGCCGGTTTGCAACAGAGAGGTTTTGCCCTCCCGAAACAGGGCAGTCCGGCTAAAGCCGGTCTGGGGGCCGGCTATAGCCGGCCTACATAGCCAACCTTCAATGAAATCTTCTCCCTGAGCATATTAGAACCATCTCCTCAAGAATTTCCTCTGGGCAATAATAATTATCAAGTATAACATAGGAAACCCAATATCTTGTGCAAGAATATAATAAAATCCTGCAAAGAATAATCACCACATTAATAGATAATATATTGTTAACAAACACCAAAATCAATTAGGCGGGAAATGCTCTTTCACCTATAAAGATCAAACGCACAAGATTAGATGAAATTGTATTGTTAACAAACACCAAAATTCAATTAGAAGAGACATGCTCTTTCACGCTCTCTCTCTCTCTCTCTCTCTCTCTCTCTCTCTCTCTCAGAGAGGGGAATTCGTGGGAAATGAGGGTGGGGTACGGTGACCCCTTGCGGTCTCAGCCTCTCAGGCCATGCATGGGAATTTTTCGGGCGACCGAGGAGCAAAGATCGTTTTGAGCTTCTCTCCCGGGCCAGGCTGACAGCCCTTTTCAGAGGCAGATGGGTCGAGCCGACCTAACAAACAATAAAAAATGCAAAAAACCAAGATGAGGTGGGAAACTCCAAGTCCACTCAGTCTACCAAACACACCCTATATGTATGTGTTTTGTGCTAAGTGAATAGCGAATCACAGCTGCACTGGATCCACAACCGGTCGTAACAGGCACAAGAGACAAGCGCTCAAATAAATGCACAAGTACATAGACAAAAAAAAACTATGACACTGCAATGAAGGCCGGTTGTACTGCACTAGGGTGAGACTTGGACAAATCGATTACATAAGCAATTTTCGGAAGCATCTCTTCAGAAACTGGTCACACCAAACCTACAACATAGTTTCTAGAGCAACCTTTACAAACAAGGTTCCTATCTCTTTTGAAATAGTGGCCATTTTTCGTTGCAACAGTCCCAGCACCGGTCATACCATTTTGAAGCTCTACGAGGCTCAGTGCTAAAAATAGCTTGGCCACAACTCGCAAAACATAGGCCAAAACTAGTGAAACTGATGTTCAACTAACTATACGAATAATCGTTAAACCTATTTCCACAGGTGGAAAATTGATCCTAGCAGAGCAACCATTCAATTTCACCTCTAGCTTGGATTACCCTCTTTATTATAGTACGGCTTCTCCTATACTTGAAGTGGTTTGCCAAAGCACCAAAATTATTAGAAAAACTACCATTAGTCTTTTTTGCTCTGAGCCATTCTTTCTTCTCGACAGTTTGAGGGGTCCTCATCCCATAGGTCAAACCAAGCACACATCGAGACCATATCACATATATACCATCAAATAGCTCTAGTCTTTTAATCGTTCCAAAATTACACGAAAACTTCAAAAGAGTTGTTTGGATGCCATATAGAAAAAATGCAGAATGGTACAAATGGAAGATTTGAGGATGGCTAATACATATTACATGATGCTATTGTTGCAGCTCAAACAAAGTTGCGGTGCACTCCCCGTTGAGATGGAAGATTGCCAGATGGCTTGACAAACCAGCGATCGTAATCCCCCCGTAATGTCGTCGACAATCACGGAGGTGGAGGAGAAAATACATGTGAGGCTCTTGCCCATGTGGCTCATTGATTGTCTTTTCTTGAGTTATGTTCTAAACACTAATTTTGCAATCCTGCAGGCTGGCTCGATAGGCTTGCCAATGATCCACATCATCACACCACGCTTTGTCATTATACACACTTTTAGCACATGTCCCTTATTCTATCAATTTTCTGATACAAATACCTCATAGGCCCACTGACTCGGCATGTCACAAAGAACCCTCCTATACTGCGCATTGATGTGGGACACTTCCTCATCATCTTGTCAATTGTTATCGTCGCGCTCGTGGAAAATAAGTATCATGGCTTGAACCAGAAAGAATGCCTAGATTTGTAGTGGCAATGATCATTGTTATGCAAAAATTTCAAGGGCTAGGGGGGCAGTTGCCCCCTACCCCTCCCCATGACTTACATGTAGCACCACCATTGGGCCTCCTTGCATTTTGGCTAATTCTACAGCTTGTGTTGCATGGAGCCCACGGTTCATGCGTCTACATGGGACAGTTAGACTTCTTCATCCGGAAGGCGCCAAACTGAATGATTCAATTGCAACAAGCATTTTACCTATCTACTTTGTTTGTGGGGTTTATTTTGGGGAATATTCTCTCTTGAAGTATTAAAAAATAGAACATGTGGACAACCATGCAAGCATGCTTACCACAAATTTACGTGATGCTTTCCATCCTCTGAGTGGTCTTTCTTAGTATTTTCTTATTGATGGCAGTCCACCATGTCTCTAGGGAGTGCATCACACCTTTGGTTGAGGTCCACCCTCCGATTTATGTCCATCAACAACATTAGGCAAGTTTATGAACATTTATCCAATATATCTGGAGGTCGAGCTACATAAGTGTCATGCGCTCCCTGAAGTCATGGTGGATTTCCAGATGGCTTGACAAAATATGTGATTGTAATATATGATGCAATGGCATCGACAATCATAAAGGTGGAGGAGGTGTAAATACTAGTGACGCTCTTGCCCATGTGGCTAAACAACCGTCTCTACTAGAGTTATGTCCCGAAATGTGTTTTTGCCAGCCTACAGGCTGACTCAATGGACATGTGAATCACGCACAGCTTCATACTACACCCCATCATCATAACCAACTTTTAGCACATACCCCTTATTCTATCTTGTTTCTCTCATGCAAGTATTCGTGGGGCAGCGCTGATTATGTATGTCACGAACAACGTGCGCATCTTGACCTCCCTCCAACGCGTTGGTGCGAGACATGTCCTGAACACCTTTTTCATTGGCCATCGTCCTGCTATAGGGGCATGTTCCGTGGAAGCGTGGCCATGGCGGGCGCGCTGCAGGTCTGGAAGTCCCGTGCGCCGGCCAAGTATCGGTTCTTCCTCTGGCTAGTGTTGCGGGATAGGTGCTGGACTGCGGACCGACTGGAGCGACATGGCTTGCCGAGACCTCTAGCCTGTCTATTTTGCGATCAGGCCCAGGAGTCCATCGAGCACTTGCTGCTTGGTTGCGTGCTAGCGAGGGCAGTGTGGGACACCTGCTTGCGCTGGTGGGATAGAGTGGACCGTCTTCCGACGCAGCTGACCGCGTTTGCGGACTGGTTGCGGTCCTGGCATGGGGGGAAGGACGATCTGCGAGATTTTTGGACATGCATAGCGCTCGTGTGTTGGTGTTTGTGGAGGCACCGCAATGACATCGTCTTCGAAGGCGCGTCCCCATCTTCGGGGTCGGTGATTCGCAAGGTTCTCGCAGAGGCTGAGGTGTGGAGGGCTGCTGGCCTCTTTAGAGCTAGACTAGCCTCTGTGGATAGGTGGAGGGTTGGCGAGTAGTTGCGTGTGTTATTTTTTTGGTTTTGCTGTCCTAGATTAGGCAGCGTGGATTTGCGTTTTCGACGTCTGTGTCGACCGCTTTGTACTTCGGCCTCTTGGCCCTTCTTCTTGAAACTGATACGTCTATCCATGACGTATCCTTGAAAATATTTATGGGGGAGGGGGTAGTTGTCCACCCCACGAGTTGCTTACATGTAGATCCATCATTGGGCGTTCTGGATAGTCTCGGGTTGAAGCAGGGTCACCACATACCGACCTAATACTCGGTGTAACCGTGATTTCAACTAGCGGCTATATTATGACCTTAAGTTAATAACAATAGTGAATCACATTGAACCGGTCATAACAATCATGGCACGAGAAACAAGAGCTCAAGAAATGCACAAGTATAGAGAGAAAAACCAATGACAACGTAGTGATGACCGGTTGCACCGCACTAGGAACATGGACTTGGCCAAATCTATAACATATGTGACTTTTGGAAGCAGCCTTATAGAAACCGGTCACACCAAACCTAAACGTGGTTCCTAGAGCAATATTTACAGGCAAGGTTCCCTATCTTTTTTGAAATGTGTCCATTCTCCATAGTCAACACCGGTCATACTGCTCTAAAACTCTACAAGGTGAAAATAACTAAGTCACAACCCCCAAAACAGAGGCCACGCACAACTGGTGATGCTGATGTTCAACTAATTACACAATAATATTGAAAACTATTTCCTCAAGGATTACCAAAGGATATGCCGTGGAAAATTGATCAAGCAACCATTCAAATTTCACCTCTAACTTGGATATTTTACCCTCTTTATAGTATGACTTCTCCTATACTCAAGGTGATTTTTCAAATCACCAAAATTATTAGAAAAACTACCAATAGATTTCTAGCTCCATGACATGCTTTCTTCTCTACATTTTGAGGGATCGTATATCACTTGTATACCATCAAATAGTTATAGTACTTTAATCGTTCCAAAACCACAGAGAAAAACTTCAGAAGAGTTGTTTGAATACCACAGAAAATGCAGGAATAATAGACACAAAAAGATCAAACATAATGTGAGACCTCATGTTTATTTCCTCCAAAATTTCTATGGAGCAACCTATTCCATAGAAACTTCAAAAGTATCTAAGATTCCTATTTTCTTGTGTTTATTTTATTCTAAACGTTTTGTTCTCGGAATTCAAACTTATTTTTCAAAAAAAATCGAAACTATTAATTCTCACAAAAAAAGACCAAACTCAAAAGGTACGAATCTCCTAATCGAGAGGAAAAAGGAAAGAAGGGAAACAAAAGAAAAGCATATCCTGCTAGAATCTCAGGACGTTTGCACAAATAGCTCGAACCCAGAGGGCCCAGACCGCAAAAGTACGGGACAGCGCCGCTGTATCTGCATACACCCCGACACCCGTCCCGTTCCGTTCTCTTTCCCCTTGCCCACTCTTCTCCGAACCCTCGAGGCTCGAGCTCGACGCCCAAGGCTGCGCGACGGAGCGGCCCGGCCGGCGGCGTGATGAAGGTCTCCATCAAAACCCTCAAGGGCTCCAGCTTCGAGATCGAGGTGGAGCCAACCACCAAGGTACGCCACCGCACCCACCTGATCCGCGCAGCTCCGTACGAATCTGCTCGTTTCCGCGGCGGTTCTAGCTCCGGCAGCCGCGTGGTTTGGCTCGGTTCTAGAATGGGCGCGTGTTAGATTTTTCAGCGTTGTAGCAGGCTAGCAGCGGGGGGGGGGGGGGGGGGGGGGGAACCCTTAGGGTTGCGGAATTTGGCTTAGATTGGTGCGAATTTGGTGGGTTGGGTTGTTGTTGTTCGGATTACATCTTGGAGTGGTGAAGTGGATTCGCTGTAGGAGGAGCAGTTCCTGCATGTTACCACGCAAGGTTCGTTCGGAATTTTGAGCAGGTTAGTTGCGTTAATTGAGTGGGGCGCGCCTTCTGTTAGCGGGAGCTGTCACTGAGTTGGATTAGGTTCCGATAGCCCAGCTGCTTCTGGCACCGTGGGGAGCGATATTAGGCATATGAATGCGTGCCAGCTGCTTGATTGCAGGCCAGGAAATGCCTATTTGAATTGCTTAATTGAGTAACACATGTCTGTATTTGGTGAGTGTATTATTATACACTTCTACCTTTGTGGTTCATGCATGGGCATGCTGTAATTAATAACCATCAAATTCGGCAGCCGTTGTAAAAGCCTGTCTTGTGTTAAGAGGGGAAAAGTGTATCTATCATTGTATGGTTGAGTATGTAAGATGATAATAGTGGCATCATTAGGCAATGTTGTTGTCAAATCAGTGTTGTAGCTAATTTCATATCCAGGAGAGGGGAAAAGTGTATATATCGATGTATTGTTGAGTATGCAATTATGTTCAGTTAACTATATCTCAAATGTGCATGATAATCAACATAGATATGGCATGATTGCTGCCATTCTTGGTTACTGGTCAGTAGTACTCCTACTTATGGTTAGATGGTATGTCTCCAGTGAAGTTAACAAGCATACAGTCTGTTCTGGTATTCTGGAATCTTAGTACTATGTACTCTGTTTGATGATTTATTGTCTCAGTTTGTCAAGATGATGTTTTCTTCGCATCTGAACCCTGATTACAATGTACTCAGCATTCAATTATACGCACTAGATTGCGTTTGACTGCAATTGCTTTCTGCAGGTTGCTGATGTTAAAAAGCTCATCGAAACTACACAAGGACAGAATGTCTACCCAGCTGATCAACAGATGCTCATCCATCAAGGGAATGTTCTTAAAAATGACTCAACACTAGAAGAGAGCAAAGTTCTTGAGAACAACTTCATTGTTATAATGCTGTCTAAGGTACCATAATCCCTTCCTATAGACTATAGTTGTGGTAGAGAGCTCTTTATAGTCACCTAATGTACTCGAAATACTTGAAATGAAAATGAAGATATATGATGCTATATTCTTGCTATTATACTATCAGTCCCGTCTTTCCGCCTTTTGATATATGATACAAGAGTTTATTTACTCCTGTCGACAATATTCTTGCTAACATAATCAGTATGCACTTGAAATCATTTATTTATTGATGCAATTAATCAAGGGCTTGTATATCTTGAGATGTGTTCCGAAGACTATAATATCTCTTATGTTGTGACACATACCGAGTATGATTATCCATACATCCTCATCGAGAAGTTGGTAGGATTTCAGTAGACTTGAGATACACATAATTTTTTCCTTAAATACAACACGGACAAACATTTTGCAGAAGGGATCAACAAGTGCTGCTTCAAGTACTGCTAAGGAGCCCATAAATCAGGTAAGATAGAACTGCAGAATAGCCATGTTTTATACTTCTTTTTGTAGTTTTTTTGTATTGGTAATTTGGTATACGCCACCCCCTAAGTTCTTCTGAAGGTCACCAAACGATGGCTTGTAGCTAACAAAATTCTTAGGTTCTTCCATCTAAATAGTTGGGCGGAAAACTGTTAGCATCTCATGAGTTCTATATGTTAGGATATCTGATGTCTGCTTGGATTACGTTATTGCCCGTGGTTGTTGGCTGTTAGTGTTGTCTATTATGGTTTCAAGTTTTATGTTGCCTGTTGTCTTTACTTCAGTAGTTTTTCTTGATGAAATTTATTTGTTCTCCAATTTGAATTAATATTTAAATATTTACTCATCTTGCAGCCCTCAGTCGATCGGGCTATACCTGTTGCCCCTGCAACCGAACCACAAGCTGTGCCAACACCTGTGTATGTATCCCATCCTGTTAGTGGACTAAAAATATCAAATTCTTATTTTGTCTGAGGTTCACTTTTCTCAAATTCTGGATTTTTCTTTATCCAACAGTACCATTATCAGAGCAAAAAAATGATACTTTGTCATTAAGTCTGTTGAGATAGTTTTGGTCTACATTCTCGTCTGTAACTTGTAAAACATACGCTGGTTTTTTTATTTCTTGCTATAATTATTCTTAGTGTATGTAAGTGTTGATTACTGAAAGTTGTAACTATGGATTTATGTTGGTACAATCTAATAACATGGTTTTATGTTTAATTCCTTATTGAAGCAGCATGCCCGTGAGTGCACCTATTCCTACTGCAACAGCTGTTGCTATTGAAGCTGCGTAAGTTCCTACCTTTTTATATGGTCTCTTTGATATTGAAGAAGCATTTAATGAAGCTTTCTGCTAATGTGATTTGAACAGTACTGAAGCGGATCCTTATGGTCAAGCTGCATCAAGCCTTGTTGCGGGAAGCACTTTAGAAGGAACAGTTCAATCAATTCTTGAAATGGGTGGAGGAGCATGGGACCAGGACACTGTTGTGCGTGCTCTACGGGCTGCATTTAACAACCCGGAGCGGGCTGTTGAGTACTTGTATACTGTAAGAAACACACTTTTCTTATTCATGCTTTTCTTCTGTTGCCTATTTGCTTGGACTTTCTGGATGTGTTCCTTCTAAACTCTCGTCTGGGATTATGAATAGCAAATTTACCCCGAGGCCTCAGTTTGTAGTAAACGATATACATCTGTGTAGTCTAGGCTCTCCTCTGGGATGGCAGACACAGCAGGGCCATATATCTAACAACGACTGCACGGTCTCTCTCTTTTCATTAGTTCATACTCCCTCCGCTCCTAATTATAAGATGTTCTAGCCTTTTTCAGAGTGACATGTATCTAGACATATTTTAGTGTGTATTCACTCACGTTAGTCCGTATCTAGACTATATTGAAACAACTAAAACATCTTATATTTTGAAACAGAGGGAGTATATGCCAAAGTTCAGCTGTTGTTCTGGTACAACTCTAGGACGAAATGGTTCCACTGGTGTTTACTCCATCACCATTTGAACTTGATGTAATAGGCTCACTTCGTTAATAATGCTTTCAAACTCGACCTTTATAGGGGATTCCAGAGCAGGCAGTGCCCCCGGCTGCAGCCCAAGAACCTCCCGCAAGTGGCCAACCAGCTGATCCAGTTCAGGCTCCACAGTCTCAAGCTGCAATTCCTCCATCAGGACCCAATGTTAATCCCTTGGACCTGTTTCCTCAGGTTCTCTCTCTGCTCCTCCCTCTTGCCTCTCTCTGCGGCATGTTATAATGTCTAAACTGTGTCCGCTTTGATCTTCAGGTCATTCCGAATGCTTCTGCGAATGCTGCCGGTGGAAATCTTGATGTTCTGCGAAACAATTCGCAGTTCCGTGGCTTGCTTTCTTTAGTGCAGGCTAATCCTCAAATTTTACAGGTATTTTTTCGTGGTCTTTATCTTCTCCATCTGTCTTCTACTCCTTGTGATATTTGCGTTGACACACGTATCATTAAATTGCAGCCTTTGCTTCAAGAACTGGGGAAACAAAATCCACAGATTTTACAATTGATTCAGGAAAACCAGGCTGAATTCCTGCGCTTGATAAATGAACCTGCGGAGGGAGCTGAAGGGTACAAAATTATAGCGATTTCTGCTTCTGATATCTATCTGGTACTGCAGTGTGCTTGACTGTTTTTAATACTTGAACCAGGAATTTACTAGATCAGTTTGGTGCGGGAGTGCCTCAAACGGTTGCAGTCACACCTGAGGAGAATGAAGCTATACAACGTGTAAGCTTATAGATTAACCCCCCTCGTTCTGTCTGTGTCAGTGCCCTTGTTCTGCCACAAGAATAAGGTTACTGATTACGTGTTTCCCAGTTACTGTACGCATAGTGCTCCCCTTTTCATACCACTGTATTTTGGTGGGTATATGCAGCTTGAACAAATGGGCTTTGACCGTGACCTGGTTCTAGAGGTTTTCTTTGCATGCAACAAGGACGAGCAGCTAGCTGCAAACTATCTCCTGGACCACATGAATGAGTTTGACGATGAAGCGCCGGAGCCGCCACAATAATTTGGTAGTTATAGATTATACAAAAGGCACATGTGTCGCGCAATTGCGATGATCGAGCCCATTTGGAAGTTTGGAACAGTGGTGTTTGTGAAAGCTGAATGAATTGCCCCATGTTAGGACGTCTGGGCTTAAGGAAAACTTCTCAGTTTCTGTCATTATTGTTCTTTCTTCTGTTTTGGAATGTTATGCTTAGTACATACTGTAGCTGACACTTGCAGACTATATAACACGGTTTACATTCGTAGTATTATTTAACTTGTTTAAGAGTTAACTGTGTTTCTTCCAAAAAAAATTCTTGCTCAGGTTGAGGGCCTCCCAGTTTTATCTCTGGCTCTTGATGCATCAGTATCTTGTCATTTTTAGTTTTGAGTTGAAACGCAGTGCAATTTGAGCCCTTTCGAACTGGGCCCATGAGCTGATTAGGGAGCGTTTGGTTTGAAAATCCGGGCGATGAACATATCATATGATCCTAGCTCCAAGTATTTGCGGTCCTTGCTCATTGCAATACACTTCAAATATTTCGGCCTACTTGTAGGTCTGCACGTAATGGATTTTAAATAAAATACCCTCTCTACCTCTCCCCATGGTGATCAAGTAAGTAGTCTTGTATCAATTCATAACAAAAGACGAGCTGCCAAGTGTTGAACTTTCAAGATTGAACGAATAAGGCAAGTGTAAAGCGCATGAATGGTTGAGTTTGCCTACTCTTTCTAATCCTAGACCTAGATAGGGTAGCCGGGGAGATCAAATTCAGATGATAGATGGAAAAGTTCTCCACTGGTTATGAAAAACTAGGAAGTTTGGCGCGGCGCCACACCGCGTCTTTAGCTTTTAAATTGTTGGATAAAGTATTATAGAAGTACTACCCCTTCTGTTCCAAAATATAGTATGTTTTGGCAAATTGTTTAAGCTAAAATATAACACAATAAAAAAAGAGAGTAGTATAGACAAAAGACACCACATGGTCGTGAGGCGACGGTAAAAAGAGAGGGTTGTATGACAGTGCGCGCCATCTTAAAAATAGTTGGATTAAGTATTTGTCCGAATCGCAGAAGTCAATAACATTTTTTTGACTAAAAGAGGCGTTAGATGGTAGAGTAAGTATTTTTTTTCGTGCGATAAAGCAGTAGTACTTTTCACGGTAAAAAGGCCCCAAATGTAATAGTAGTTTTTATGAAGTCACCATAGTAAAAGGAAGTAGTATGTTTGTTGAATGAAAGAGAATACGATAAGAGTAAGTATATTTTTTTCAAGATACCATAGAAGGAGGCATCCATTCAGATTGTGGAGTAAGTATACGTTCTGAAGCTACCGTAGAAAGAGGCATTACTATTTTCCGAAACAAAAGAGGCCATGAATATAGAGCATGCCCACATGATGATAATGAACTTTTGCCAAGAAATAACTCTTGCAAATTAACTTCAGGAAATTACTGCCTAAAAATTAAGGGAGGCGATTAGTTGAAGAAGGTAGCAGCATTTCGTCAAATAAAAGAGGTCACGAATAGTGGAGTATTTTGTCTATCGAAGTTACTATAAGATATAACCCGAAGCTAGTGTAGAAAAGGCAGTTATCTATAAAAAAAATCGATGGATATTAGTGTCCGTGCACAATCAAATAAATATTATCGGGAAGTTACCGCTGAGGAATTAATGTTTAATTAATCTTGCTGATATACTCTTGGTGTGGATAGTCTGTATCATGGAGTTACAGTTTCCACACCGTCAAAAGAATAGTGATGCGACATTACCGTCGGTAGATTGTGTAACATTGAAGAGTTACTTTTGAGCAATTACTACTCCCTCCATACCGGATAATAGGGCAAATCACCTGAGGCTGAGTAACCAAGGCAGCTATCGATTGGCTTGAGATAAGGAGAGAAATCGCTGGTGTCGTTCCATCAGCGTTAATTTTGGGAGAGAGTCGAAGCATCTCCATGCATGCGGGGGGCGAGCTGATAAGGCAACTTCCAAACCGGATTGTTTTCACATTGCATGCAGCGCCTAAAATTGATTGTTTTCACATCTGCGGGGGGTTAGGCTGCTGAGAATTTAGTGGGGGAGGGAAGAAGGAAAGGCTAGGAGCATTTTGAGGGGGGTCAACTCGCATGCAATGGAATAAATGACACACATTAAAACTCTAATTTGCCTTACAAATCGGTTTCCTTATCCACTTCAAATTTGCCTAATAATCCGGCATGGAGGGAGTACTGAAATTATTGCTCGAGACTGTCCCGATAAAATACTACTATAAAATCAGGAAAATTACTGCAGCGTGCACTATTCATGTTGTACTGTGAAATTATTGTTTAGGTTATACCGCAAAACTACTTTAAAGAAGAACCAACAATAAAATATCGAAAATACTATTGTGAAAATACAGTAGGAGAATTATGCATCATTATTTAAGAAGCACGTTTAAGTAATTACCGTCGAAAATTACTACTTATGTTGAAGAGTTATACCCAAAAAATACGGTTAGAAAATTGCCGATAAGGATACTGTATCGCTTGCATTTTATTGAGAAACTATTATAGAAAAATAACAACAAAAATTCCTGCATCATGTTGTACTGTCAAATTATTATTTAGATTATACCGCAAAACTACTTTAAAGAAGAACCAACAATAAAATATCAAAAATACTATTGTGAAAATATAGTAGGACAATTGCGCATCATTATCTAAGAAGCACGTTTAAGTAATTATCATCAATAATTACTACTTATATTGAAGAGTTATACAAAAAAAAATGGTTAGAAAATTACCGGTAAGGATACTGTATCGCTCATAGTTTGCGTTGTATTGAGAAACTACTATAGAAAAATAACAACAAAAATTCATGCATCAGGCGTTATACCGGATTGGTCACTGGTGTTATTTTTGCCGCTAGATTGAAATCAAACGGTATAAGCACTATTGTGTACTGTTCATGAAGTAGTTACTGCTCACGTGAACAGTGTGCCATGACGTGGGACGCTGAGAGCTTGCTAATTCTATCAACTTTAATATATGTAATAGATCTGAAGCTGTAGCAAAATGCATATAAATGCGTGCTATGCAACGAGCAACATGCCTGCATTGCCAAGAAGTAGACTATACCGTCCAGAACTACATCAACAATCATCTAAAAAAAGCTACATCAACAATTATGTTACATACTGATTATAGTAGATACTAATGAAGTAAAAGAGAAACAAATATTGTTGACCTTCAATTATGTTACATACTGATTAGATACTAAGAAGTAATGGTATGATTCAAGTTTTCTGCAAGATAGCAATATGTTAACAGCACACATCAGAGAGCGTACAGTGATAGCGAGACAGCCAGGTCGAAATTGCCAACAACGCGCCCATAGTACCCAGACCATACATCACAACGGTGTCAGAATTTTCGCCTTCCAGCAGGACCTCTGTCCATCCATGGGACCTCAACTGTGCCTCCTGAATGTCGCAATTCCCAAAGTCTGAGTTTCTCAAATAAAAAACCATAAACAAATTACTCACTCACTTTCATCTTTTCCATATTCGATCTTCTTGTGCTAGCCTCATTTTGTAACAAAACATGGTCAAGTATATTATTTCTCATGTGCAGCTAAGAAGCCTGTATAGGCTGAATCGGTGTGAGTAGTCTTCATACTGATCCAAAGAAATTCGTCACCAGAAGCTGATCAACGACAGAATAGAATGAAGAAAAATGCTTAGCTGTGAACAACAAAGCAGAGTGGAAATAGATACAGCCTTGAAATTACCTCGTTTAATGCACACCCATAATGATCCATTCGATAATATGCAGTAGACACTAGCATGGAGGATCGTATGAGTTGAAAAGACTGGAACATAAAAAACAAGGTTATAACACAAAATACCATTCTGCAAATATAAATTGAACACTGAATGTTACTCCGGAGAGCCACCCTGGCTACATTGTTTTTAGAGAAATAAGATTTGAACGTAAGACACAACTGGCTCTTATTTCTAAAGTGATCATGGCAACAATCTGTATTAAATTTGAAGTTCACTAAAATTTGATAAAAGCCTGCCAGTTGCAAGCCATGCATTTAAATAATTTATAAAATTTGAGAGAAATCACACTGATAGAGAAAAAACCGACATGATGCAGAACTTGTATATAAATTTTAATATAAATACATAAGGAACACTTGTATATAAATTTTCAACAATTTAAGTTGGTAGAATATGATCGCAGGAGTAAACAGCATAATGAGGACAAAAGTGATTTATACATACTCGGGGCGAAGGAATCTGTTGTTGTCGACACCACCAAACAATGACGAAAATCTTGTTCAATGTAAGAATCTCATCCACAAAAGAGTTTCCTTTTTGTTGATTCCCAGTCTCAAGTACAATTGAGAAGGGGTATATGCTGAGAGGAAAACCTATGTTCGATGAACAATTCATGCCAGTCGGACCAGAATTAGCCAGCTTCTTGGTCAATTACTCCGCACTGTCATACAATAATCATGTCAACCAGCCACTAGTGCATGGCTAGCTGAAAGACCCGTTTTGAAGTACATGATCGTGCGACCTATATGTCACATGTGACAAAACATCTTAGCTCAAGAAAAGGGATCTTATGATCATGAATATGACAAATGTTACCTCTATGATTATATCATTCCAGCCACCCATTGTATAAAATTAGTGGTTCCTAATACAAAAAGGCAATGAATTGCTCACATTTTCCCTAAAAAACATTACCACTTCCGCTTTTGTCCTACCAATAGTCCAAGCAGGAACAGGAGCCATTCTTAAAGTGGTGGAAGCGGTTTCGATCTCTAACAACTATGACTCGATCATAGACCTCCGAGACTATCTTCATGACAGAGTGGCAATCCTCACAGATTCTCAGGTTCTTCACTATACGGATCACAGCCCCTCTCCTCGTAGAGATGAGTCCCAAGGCAAGCGCCAGTTTCTCGCTGTGCTGCGAGATGCAAACTTCTTTGTCCTCCTCATCAACGTCAAAGGCAACTTCTTTAGTTGAAGGCTTGTGCCCCTTGAGGCTTAAGGTTTTGCAAACCTCATCAAGCATTGCATATATGCGATCAGACTGAGGATGTGAATGGTCACCAGACAAGAACTCGTAAACCACACCATCTAGCTCAACAATGCTCGATCCTGGAGGCTTGAATATCCTACGTTCTTTCATCGAGTTCCTGACCTCTTGCACAAGGTCCCATTTCCCATCAGCAGCATAGACATTAGACAAGAACACACAGGCCCCAGCATGATGAGGGTCCAACTTGAGTATCTCCCTGGCGGCCATCTGCCCCATGTTGACATTCTTGTGTACCCTGCAAGCGACCAAGAGAGCACCCCATAGCACAACATCGGCCTCGAAAGGGACAGCCTTAATGAGAACCAATGCCTCCTCCAGCTTGCCCGCTCGCCCAAGCAGATCAACGACGCAACCATAATGTTCTATGGTGGGCTGTACACGATATTCGGTAGGCATGCAGGCCAAGAACCTCTTACCCTCCTCCACCATGCCAGCATGGGCACACGCGCTCAGCACGGCGGTCATGGTGATGGAATCTGGATCCATCCCGGTGTTCTTCATCTCGGTGAACAAGTCCAATGCGTCCCTTGGGAGCCCGTTGACAGCCAGTCCAGCTATCATGACGCTCCACGTCCGGACATCCTTGTCGAGCGTCTCGCGGAAAACAGACCACGCGCTTTCAACGTCTCCGCACCTCATGTACATGTTGAGCAGAGCGGTGCCGAGATTTCTGGTGGTATTGCGGTGGGTTCTTGCGTGGTAGGCGTGTGCCCAGCGGCCAGTGTCAAGTGCACCGAGATGCGCGCAGGCAGAGACGAGAGCGAGCAGGGTGACCTCGTCGGCGGCGGGCATCTGGCGGGAGAGTTGTAGCACTTGGGTGTAGAGGCCTTGGGATAGGTAGGCGTGAAGGAGTGAGTTCCAGAGGGGTAGGTCCCTTTGGCTGGGGGGACTTCGGTCGAACACTTCGCGTGCGGCGGGCAGGTTGCCAGCGACGGCGTAGAAGGAGAGGAGCGAGGCGCTGATGAAGCGGTCGCGGGAGTCGAGACCACGGCGGAAGAGGGAGGCGTGGACAGCGGTGCCTGGTGCTGCGGCTTTGAGTGGACCGGCGGCGAGGAGGCGGGCGCAGGCGGCGAGGAGGGGCGGGTAGGTGTAGTTGTTGGGGTTGGAGAGGGGGTTTAGAAGCATGGAGCGGTAGAGCGCGACGGCGAGGTGGGGGCGGGGACCGTGGGCGAGGGAGCGGATGGTGGTGTTGTAGGAGAAGGTGGAGGGATGGGCTTGGAGGAGGGAGAGAGCGTAGGGGAGGGAAAAGTTGGCGGCTGATGCAGCGAGGGGCGCGGCGGCGGAGGGGTCGGCGTTGAGGGCGCCGTTGCGGAGGAGGCGTGCATGAAGGGGCTTGTTTGGGAATGAGGCCGTGGTGGTGGCCGCTGCCGGCGGTGGCATCGGCGCCGGAGTTGGACCTGATGTGTCTCGGCCCGCGTCTTCTTTATGCCTAGTACAATCTGTCAGTGTCATTGTTCTAAAAAAAAAAAAAATCTGTCAGTGTCCTGGTCCCACAATCTAACTTAAAAGCAACCTCGTAGATCCCAAAATTTAAAGGGAGGTAAACTAGTAGCTTTTGAATTCCCTAAAAAAAAAACTAGTAGCTTTTCGAATTAAATTTTATACTTCCTTTGACCCATATTACTTGTCGCATCTCTAAAACGAGCGAATAGATATACTGATATACTCCCTCCGTTTATAAATATAAGATGTTTTAGTTTTATGAAGCAAATATATGTAGACATCTTTTAGGCCTCGTTCGGTTCTCAGGTAACCAAACCCCACGTGGATCCAACCCGGAGAGAATTTTGGTGAACCCCAACCATCACCCCAACCCCCCACTAACCTCTCTTCCGTAACCCTGTGTTCGTTCGGTTAACCCCCACCCTGCACGTAACCCCTACCTCACCCCCACGAGAAGCAGCAGGCTAGCGCACGCAGCAGCAGGCCGCAAGCTCACAGAACATCACAAAACAATATACACAATGACATATATTTTTCTACGCAGGATTAGATAGAATATAAAAGTATCACAAATAATTATCAATTATTTTGAGGCAGGGTCGCTTCATTTCCAGAAAAATAACATCACAATTCCAAGAGGCCAGAACAGAATATTACCATCCATATTTCCAGAATAAAAATGGATAATAATCACAAGGAAAATAACTCCTGGTCAACCTCATATTACCAGAATACTAGGAATAAATTAGAACAATCTACCAGAATACTAGGAATATCTTGCAACCTGATAGTACCAGAATAAATTACAAGGCTTGCATACAGAAATATAGCTATTTGGGATAACAAATTTCATCTCTGAAATGTTGAAAGATGGAGTCTTTTGGGCAGCAGACTCCTTGTGCGTCGACAACAGCTAAACCTGGACAACATAAATAAGAGTTAGAAATTTTATCAAACCAATTGTCTTCGAGCTAGACTTTGCATAAGCGCTCCCAGGAGCCAACTTACAGAATGCTACTGATGTCTGCAGGTACAATATCAATCAGCTAGTACTGCTACAACGACAACCACAACAAATTAATGAAAGAAATACTTATTTTCAGAAATGAAAGAAATCATTATATGAACATGTACCAACTTAAGTACTTATATCATAGGGAACATGTCTGCAGGTACAATATCAATCAGCTACCTGAGTTACTAATTTCGATGGGCTACCTTGGCTAATCCATAACATATACATAGCAACCACATTTCAATATTTAGGACAGGGCATTGGCAATAAATTGTGCGAGTAAAAATTATCTGGTTCAGATCACTGTTTCTACTATAAGAATAGCTCCATTACTTTATTTATTGACAATGGGTTGAAATGGGTACACAACAGTATATTCTACAGGCTAGGAAAAACATCAGCAAATACAAATACAAATTTCAAAAGTGTGGTCCGTCAGGACAATACTATCTAAATAGACCAAGTGTGCCATCAGGACAACAGAGGTAGTCAGTTCACAAGTTACCAAATAATACACCAAACAGTCCACTAGTTTCTCCAATATTGATCATGGGTAGTCAGTGCAAGTGTAGATAGACAGTGACCAAGTGTAGTCAGAGGATAAAAGATTAAGCAAGAAGCTGCTACAACCACAAGCAAATGGAGAAAGATCTTACCTTTCTATGTCATTTCCCCTCGCAGCCAAATCAGAGCGGTCTCCACATCAGCACAAATGAACAGCTCACGATTCACTTCACTTTTGAAGACCCCTAGTGCTTTCGCCATCTCCTCTCTTGAGACTTCCATTGTGTTTAGTCGAGCGATGCAGTTCTTGATTGAGAACTCATCCGCATTTTTGAAATCATCTTTCGCACCCTCGATCTGCTTGGTCTTCATCTCTATGTACCTTTCCATCATTGCGGCCACATCTCCATTTGACCTGCGCTTCTTGGGTTCATTCTCGGTGCTTGTCGATGGTGCAGCAGCCACTGTTGGGAGAGCCTCATGACCAGTAAGGTTTCCTGGTAAATTTGCTTCTTGCATTCCTCCTTGTGCATCCTGAACATCCACCGAGGCCTCAACGGTATGAGGATGAGAATGTATGACCTCTACTGAACTAACCTCGGGATCCAACTCCACTTGTGCACACACTGGTTGCTGAGTAGAAGTGAAGTTGAAGGTTCCCTCGGCAAGTTGTCCATCATATAGCTCTCCCAGGGCATCAAAAAGCGGAAAAGACTTGGTGCGGAACTTCCCTATCTTCGGCCATGACTGCACAATAGAATGAATATAAGAATAGTGCATAGTACAAAAAACGACAGAACAGAAGCAAATAGCATAAAAAATAAACAATCTTACGATTATGAGGTTGTCCCATATCGGCGGCTCAGCTTCAATCCTCCAACGTTTCTCATTCCAGGAAACTCCACTTTGCTGCCTAGCCTCCTTCAGCATCTTGTATTCTCTTTTCAATTCCTTCTCCTTATCTTGGATTTGCCCCTTTGTGTATGTCACATGTGGATAATTGTCCAGGAATTTCTTGACGATCTTGTTCCAAGTGTCGCAGGACCACCCGTTCTGACCCCTATATTCAGCAGTATTGTGCTCATGGAGCAAATCCACAAGACCCTTCTCCAACTCTGCGTCCCAAGAGGCCCTACCTGTTTGAGAATATTTTCAAGTTAGCTAAAACAAACACATATATATTTCCAAGAGGTCCTAGCTGTTTAAGAGTTAAGGCACACACCTTTAGAGGATGCTCCACTTCTTTTTGTTACCCCGCCTTTTGGGGAAAGCTTCTTTTGGGGATTAAATCTTGGAGATCGTCTTTCAGTCGACATCACGAGCCTGAAAATATTCATGATACAAGCAGCAAGACATTTACTCATCATATAAGAATTGAAAAAGCTCACATGATACAAGCAGCAAAACATTTAGTCATCACATAAGAATGACAGAAGTTCACACAACACTTTATTACATCACATGTCACTATTTTATTACATCACATAAGAATAACCGACATCACATGTCACTACTTTATTACATCACATTTGACTTGCACTCCCACTACCTAATGTCGGTAATCCGCCCACATTTGATGCGCAATCATATCTCTTAGATTGTTTCCTTCATTGTTTACTTGATGATTCTGTGGAGGGTCACCATCAGGAAGGTCCACATAGTTTGCTGGAGGTATGTTATCTATTTGGTTATCCAACCATTTCTCATCTCCCTTATGCAAACGGATGATATTATGTAATATTGCAGCAGCCGCCGGTAACTTTACTTGATTCTCTAATGTGTGATGTGTTCCCACTTTGAGAATGGGGAAGCGTTTCTTCAAGATTCCCAAGTCCCGTTCAATATAATTTCGTAACACGGCATGGCGGTGATTGAAAAGCTCCTGGGGGTTTTGGGGTGCTCGGCGACCACGCCAAAACTCTTTCAAATGGTACCGAACACCACGATATGGTGCAAGAAAAAATGGTGTATTCGCGTAACCACCATCTACAAGATAGAACTTGCCAGCAGGTACTTTAAACCCTTTGGGAAGTGCTGACCTAAGAACCTTAGCGTCAGTTGCAGATCCCTCCCAGCCACATGATATGAATGTGAAATTTAGGTCAAAGTCACACGCGACCATAACATTCTGGCTGAGTGTCCCCTTCCTATTTCTAAAGGGAGCGGCTTTCTCACCCGAGATGGTAACAGGAACATGAGTCCCGTCAATAGCTCCAATACAATTCTGCAACGAAAATGATAAGCTATTTCTTTGCTAACTAGAAAGAAAGATATTGTCATGGGAATATGATTTGTTTTAGCAAAAAACCTGAAAATAGGGGAAGAATCTCGGGTTAGACTGGATCTTTGGATGAACTTGAGCAGCATTTGGAGGCTTGAGAAAATGCCTTGATAGCGTAGGGATTATGTTGAAGAAAACAACAATGTGCCGATGAAAAGTGTCATTACTGTGCTTGAACTGGACTTGCAAGTCTTGGAAGGAGGCATTACGGGACAACATCCATAGAAAGGCTGCTAGTTTCTCTTCCACTGTAAGCCTGGTATCATGTACCAATTTCTCCCTTCGAAGAAAACTAGCAATAGCCCTAAAGATATAAGGCTCCATCCTAAATGCTACCTGGCAGTTTTTGACGTGCCCTTCAAGCAAATCCCTTACAACCTCCTTGCCGGTTATCCCCGATGCATGGCGTGGTTTTTTTCCCTTGGTTCACTATCACCCAATAAATGTAGTGCGGGTAAAAGTAAAAGCATCATATCATCATCATCCTCGTCCTCATCTCCCTCTCTCTTCCTAATACGATCCCTTATTCGCAAATCCATTGCAAGACTTAGAAGGAACAAAAGCCTCTAGTTATTACTAGTACCATGCAGGAATAATTGTGCAAGGTGAATAATAAATAGGAATATTGATGCATTGCACAAAAAAACAAGCATCAGCAAATACCGATGGTACTTCTAAAAAAAGGAGGCCATCTTCTAATGAGGATCAAACCAACAGGACAATCCACCATATCAACATATAACACTTTGCTTTCCTAATCATTCAGTCATCTAAGAAGATTAACTTATTTTCCATTACAGAAAGGAATGAATACAATAAAAACCAGCAGGCATATGATCAGGAAATAGGGATCAGAAACATCTATTACTTCTACTCATCGCACCCAGTACTGATTCTACTCTACCAGCAGTACCAAAAATGCTGCAAAACAAGCATCTGACAATCTAATTCAACTAAATTTCCCCAATTATACCATCTAGCCATTACCATCATCCTAAACACAGTACCAAGCATCAGTGATTTTCGTAAGTTATCTTTGTGCTGCTTCTTGTTACATGTTTTTCTTTCATCATTCTATGGTCATTCACCAGCAGCAACAGAGAACACAAAAATACAGGATCTTTTTGCAGCTGGGAGCGAGACATCACAAACAACGCTTCAATGGGCCATGACAGAGTTGATGCAAAACCCGATCGTGATGTCTAGGGTGCAAGCCGAGGTGAGGAGGGCATTTAAGGGCCAGGTAACAGAGGAGGGTTTTGACAATCTAAGCTACATGCGCTGTATCATCAAGGAAACCTTGCGACTGCACACTCCTGGGCCACTATTAATTCCAAGGGAGTGCCGTGAACAATGTAAAATACTTGTAGGGCTAAATTTCCCCAATTATACCATCTGTCTTAATTCCTATACCAAAACAAGCATACAAGATCTGTGTAATAATGAAGGAAACATCTCCAGGAGGCCCAACGAGATCAAGAAACAACCGGAATACAACTTCTAGATCCAGGAGGCCCGAACGCGAGCAAGAAATCATCATCTCCCAGATCGTGTACAAGAAGAGGGGGAGGTGATGAGAAGGAGGAGATGAACTTACCTCTAGCAGCCGCCGTCGGGGGTGGGGAAGGGAGTGTCGCCGGAGATCAGACGCGCAGTCGCCGGAGGTGGAGAAGGGGTCCGTGGCGGAGCGTGGTCGGAAGGGAGACGATCTCCTCTTCTCCGGCTGGTTCAGCGGCCGTCGTCCCGTCCGTCGCCGCCGTACTCTCGTCCGTCGCCGCCTCCGCCGTCGCGGGAGAGGAGAGAGGCGAGGCTGTTTAGGGTTGCGAGAGAGGAGCGAGGCGCGTATCGTTTCCACGGGTCTGGGGTCGCGTTTCTAAAACATGACGAAACAGGGGGTTTCGGGGGGGGGGGGGGGGGGGGGAATCGGACGGGGTTCAATACCGGTCGGGTTTAACCGAACGAGCTATAATATTGGACCGGGATTGAATCCGAGTGAGTCGAATCCCGGCTGTCAGACGAGGATTCGGGACCGATCCCGGCCGGGATGGGACGAAACAAACGAGGCCTTAGTGTGTAGGTTCACTTGAATATATACACTAAAACTTGTTTAAATACATTTGCTCCACAAACCTAAAACATCTTATATTTATAAATGGAGGGGGTATATGTCTAAATACATATGAATCAACGACAAGTAATATAGATCAGAAGAATTAATAGTTTTTAAAATTTTACCGAGGAACTTAAAACAAATTCTGGGTATTGAGTAGGCTCTCCTCCAGCAGATTCCTAATTATCATCACTCATAGTAAAATTTCTAGCTATTTCGAATCCTTTTGCATATAAATACCATTTCAACCACATTTTCCCCATCGTATTAATCCAAACATTGGTGTAACAAAATTCTACTCTCTCCGATCCATATTATCTTTCACAAATACAGATGTATTTAGCACTAAAATATGTTTAGATACATCCGTATTTGCGAAAGGTAATATGGGCCGGAGGTAGTCAACATTTCAAATTGATATTTCAAAAATTTGAATCAACATTTCAAATTGATATTTCAAAATTTTGAATACAACATTCAAAGACGCGGGGTCTTGACCCAGGTCGAGATAAAAGGAGTGGCCACCGATCTCATGTTTGAGAAAAATAGAGTTCGAACTCAAAATCAACTGCATTTTGTAAAGCTAACAGTGTTATGTTATATGCAGTCCCATGTTTGTCCCTACTCATTATGTTTGATCACAGCGAAATTTTCAAGATAAATTTGGTTTGAGATATTCTAAATTTGCATGATGACCATTCAAACCTCGGATTGATGTCAGCGATACAGCAATATAGTCTTTGCCAACATGATCTGCTTTAAGCAAATTATAATGTGAAAAGCTGCAACAGTATCTGATTCCCCTGGCAGAGACAGACAGCATGAAATGAAACCACTGGGAGACACAACACAATGCATTAGCCAAATCCAGGAGAACAATATCGATCCAAAATGGACCGAGTTCCAACTAGCAGCGACGCAAAGGCAATGGAACTCACTCGATCACTACCAGCCTACAACAAGGGAGAAGGGAGGGAGGGGAAGTACATGAAAATCAGCTAGAACAGAACAATCCATCCACGGCGCAACGCAGAGACTTTGACAGCACAGGGGCATCTAAACCAAATGAGCTCCAGAAACATGTAGACCCATTGATTCAACGCAGTTACTGGCCCTCGCCAGCATCGGCTTTCGAGGCTTCTTTGGCATCCTCAGCACCGCCCTCCTCCTGCAACAAAGACATTATCAGATGGTTATTGGTCAGGGAAAATACCATGAGGCCAACGTCAAACAACACCAGACAGTCAAGATTGAGGAGATACCGTGAGGTCAGATGTCCATAGGGTCAAGTTATCCCTCAGGAGCTGCATGATCAAAGTGCTGTCCTTGTAGGACTCCTCGCCGAGGGTGTCCAACTCAGAGATAGCCTCATCAAAAGCCTGTGGAATAAAGTTTGATATGTCACAAGATATCGATGACATCGCATGCAGAGTAGGACACAACTTAGTATTACCGTCAACAGGTCAGGTGATTTAGGCCAAAACAGCAGGCAAGTTGACACAAATATCCTAAAATGTCATCCTAATGAAAATTAGAAGCTAAGTTCAAAATCCTTCGAGTTAACTATCAGGAGCAAAGTTTTAGCACTGTCTACAGTCCAATGCAGAGAACATTTTCAGATACTACATACTGAACACTAACATGTACTTGCTACTAACTGCTACTGGCACTGTTAAATGGTTACTATAAATCCCTAAGAGCATATGGATTATAATTCATTTCTATAAACTTACTGCATAAGACTCACACAAGTCACGCAAACAAGATCATGAACAGGCACAAGATCTACTAATTCTTGTTGACAGAAGAAACTATAGTATAGAATGACTGGAACACTGCATGCCAGAAAGATAACTATGGCACTAACCTGCTTTGCAAGGTTGCAAGCTTTGTCTGGAGAGTTCAGAATCTCGTAGTAGAATACTGAGAAGTTAAGTGCAAGTCCAAGCCTTATGGGATGTGTGGGGGCCAGTTCTGCCAAAGCAATATCCTGCACAGCACATAATAGGATAAAATAATTGTGCAAACATTAAGAAGTCCAGCAATAATGCTAAAAAGCTACGATTGCAAAGACTTGAACCAACCTGAGCAGCCTTGTAAGCTACCATGGTGCTCTCAGCAGCTTCCTTCCTCTCGGCACTAGCCTTAAATTCAGCCAAGTACCTGCACACAATTAGAGAAGTAGAAAATAACAGAAGTTATACAAACTGGCGATTCAACATCACAAACCAAATATAGCGGCAGACTCTCCCAACCTGTGATAATCACCCTTCATCTTGAGGTAAAACACCTTCGACTCAGCAGCAGTAGACATGGGCACAAGGTGCGAGTCTAGCAACTTCAGGATACCATCACAGATCTTGCTCAGCTCAGCCTCGATCTTTCCACGGTATTCCTTGATCAGAGTAACATGTTCCTCGTTCCCACGTCCCTCCTCCTTCTGCTCAATGGATGAGACAATACGCCATGAAGCACGGCGAGCCCCAATCACATTCTTGTAGGCAACAGACAGGAGGTTGCGCTCCTCAACAGTGAGCTCCTCGACATCTACCGTCTTGGCCACCTTCTCCATGTACTCAACCATCTCCTCGTACCTCTCTGCCTGCTCGGCCAGCTTGGCCATGTAGACATTCTCCTCCCGCGACATTCTGATCAGCGGAGTAACTTACTGCAACGACACAAGAAACACTGATGAGCGATCACCGTATCCAGTAGGACAAGAGTATCATATACAACAACAGTTAGAAGGACACGACAGGGAGCAAATGTGCATACATTCATTTCAAAAGGATTACAATTAACCTTGCAAACTCCGTTCAACTCGCAATATGCAATTCTCCAAGACTAACTGATCTACTAGCATCCATGTTCAGGCCCACCACACTAGATGTGTTCTAAATTAGCAGTCTGTTATGACACATCCAAGGTAGTTTCCAATGTTATTCCTCGTAAAAAATGATGTAGTTTCTAATGTTGTAAAAAAGGAAACATTTGAACTACATCATTTTTTTAGAGGATTGACCAAACATTATGTCATTAGAGCAAGAACAATAGTAGAGTTATCAGCTGGCTATAAGCAATTGCCAAGTCACTATAGCTAGCTTATAGTCAACATGTACAATAGTTAGCTATAAGAGACAACTACTTTATGAATGTATGGCCCACTTGACATTCTCACAATGTGCCTAGGAGCACGTGCAAGAGCTAGCTCTTGCATGAGAGCCCACTTCTCTTCTCTCTCCTCTAACTCATTTTAGTTCTTATAGTCAGCTGACTAGACCTTATTGTACTTGCTCTTATGTAAAAGAGACAAAAAAAAACCACTTCCTCGTAATAAACACCCGGTTTAAAAAATCCGCTACTACCAAGCACTGAAGATTAACAAACAATTGGCACGGGCGAAGCAGATCTAACAATCACGCCAAGTAACCCCCGCCAGGACGTTAAATCCAAGCAACTCCCGAAGGAAACCGCTCCGAGTCAGACACCGTAAACATTTCGGCCAACATGATTCAAACATTCAAACGGTTTCTAGAACTTGGCATCATTCGCAGCTAAATTAGCCCGGCAGATCAATGTATGTAGCTCCGAGGCACCTAGAAAAGCAAATCCCCGTCTCCAGACGACAATGCCTCGCGAAACTCGGGCCGGATCTACGCGCCCCACGCACCCACGCCCACAGATCTCGCAAATCGAAACCGAGAAGCACGGCAGGCCGCCAGATCTAGCACATGAACGAAATGGAAAACGGCAAAAGGAAACGCCAGAACCCGCTGACCGCTGGCGTTTCTCGCGGCGTAGCAAGGACGTCGCTGGGCGAAATCGAGCGGGGCGAGGGGAAATCAGACATGAAACGAAGCGGAAAATGGCGGCCCTGACCTTCCTTCCGGGGATGGCGAGGCGTGCGGCGGCGCTTGGCTCGCGGCGGATCGGGGGAGCGGTCGGGGCCTCGCTGTGTCCTGCGTCGCGACGGCGTGTGTGTGTGGGGTGAGGGCCTGAGGGGTGATATATGCGCTCGCGAAGGCTGCGGCCAGTTGGGCGCCGCGCTGGTGCTAACGGTCGATGCCATGTGGGGACGACTGCGTGGTTGGGCCCGCATGTCATTCGTGGGTGCCGTGCGTGGTGGTGGAATATACCGTGTGAACTTCTCCGTACGGTTGGAGTACTATTTATGGCAGGCTGGTCCGGGCAGTGGTGGGGCCCGCGTGGCAGCGAAAGGTTGAGATCCGAGCGTGCGACAGCATCAGTTTTTGTTTCCCTGAGGAAATGATCATGTCTCTAAGTGGAACCGCACCATCAGTGGTGCTAGGAAGATCACTCAGGGCATGTACAATGGGGTGCTTAGAGCGGGCGCTTAGGATAATTTTTCTGGTTATTTTCATTGATTCCCGATGGATCTTAGGATTCTGCTTGGCGTCGGCGCAAATAGTTGAGTCGACGTTTACAATTTTTTTTCCTGAGCGATCTGTTTTGAGGAGCGGCCGCTCCTAGCCCAGACGCTAGTAGAAACAGCCATGGCGAGTCAACCGAGTCCTTCCAAAACAGTTTTGTAACCGAATCTAGCTCAATCCGTTCCTTTCCATCTAAAAAAATAACAGATTCAATCCTCAAAAGTAGTAATGAATCGTTGCAATAAAAAAGAAATGCTATAATCAAAACAGGAAGGAAACATCACAATGGTAGCAATAGAAAGTACCAGATCTCCATGTGCAGTTATCTCGTCGCCGAGAAGCCTGGCTTGGTGGGCTCACCGGGGAGCCTGGCATGGCGAGCTGCACAGGAGAGGTGGAAGGAGCAATGCGGCAGTCGAATCTGACGAAAAATCAAGAATAGGGGCGTTGAGCTCTGCCGCATCCTCCGCCTCCAAACCCTCGTCTGCCGGCCCGTCCCAACCCAATCCTCCAGCTTGTCCGCCGCGGGAACGCCACCGGAGGCTCCTTTGCCAGGACCTGGAGGAGGATCCACCGTCGTCGTCACCGGGCCAGGGAGCGGTCGCGCGTCCGGGTCCAGGACCTGTCCAGATCCTCGTCTGAGAGGCTGCGTGGAGATGAGGGAGAGGAAAATGAGGGAGAGGAGTGAGGAAGAAGATGCGTGGACTGTGGAGTGAGAGGTGAGACTGAGCGGTGGGTGGGTCGGTGCCAGGCTTCCCGCGTTGGACGGCTGGGCGCTTGAACTAGACGCTAGGGACGATATTAGCGTTTGATTAAGCATCCACCGATGCAGACAGAGGTGCTAAGCTAATAACTAGACTTTTTTGATTTATTTATTTCAGCTTAAGCGCCTGTTTAAGCGTTCCCCATTGTACATGCCCTCATGGGCACCGTCTAAAACAGGCCAGATTTGTGATGATAGGTGCGGCGACTGAGAAAACAAGTGCTGATACTGAAGCGGTCTTGGAAATGACACTTCAACAATTAGGAGTAGCGTGTAACATTTCTTTTGCTTTAGATAATACTGTGAAATTATATATTTCACGGTAGTACGAAAACTAGTTTTCTTAGGCCTTGTTCGGCTGGCGTGTATCAGCGAGTTTTATCTGAGGTATTTTGGGTATTATGGTGTGTATCAGCGAGTTTTACTTACAGTCCACGTGCAATCTCGCTCCACGCTTTGAAATACAAATTAGACAGCCAGACGGGGCCCCTGGTCCGATGTTTCCTAAACCCGCCAGGCCACGTGAAAATTATTTGCGCTCGCAAGCACACAGCGCAAAGTGGAGCGATGAAAAAACGCCCACTAGGTGGCGCATTTCTGATCCCGATCGACCCAACGAGTATACGAGCGCATCGGAGTGGATTGCTGGGCTCGTGTAAGGGTATTTTACCCTTAACCTTTATTTTGATTAACAATGACAAACGAGCTAGTGACGATCTAATGTGGCTTGCTAGCCTTATTTGCAGGTTTTAGTTCGTCATGTGTGATGGAAGGAGTTGTGAGACCCCCCGTTTGTTTCGAAGAGACTGTAGTTCCTTTGTTAATTTATTTACCCTTTGAGTATAGGAACTCCGCACTATTAAGAGGGGTAATCTCGATGAACTCAGTGGGAAGGTGGCCTATTTCCTTTTTCATATCCTACCACCCATAATTGCCAAACACTTCGCCAAAAGTTCGCGGGAAGAAAGGATTTTTTGAAACAGCTTTTCCTGTGCTGGCATTAGTGGCCGGCGGCGCCGGGCACTGCGCCGGCCTGTCCGGTACTGCCACCCGACCTTTACCGGAATCATGTTCTGGTAGGGTTTTCGGTTGGCGTTCGGCGTAAAAGCCGGCCAGTCCGGCGTGGGAGCCGATGTGCTGGGCGTTGCACCGGCCTGCCCGGTACAGCCACCGGTCCACTACCGGTCGAGTGTTCTGGAGGGGTGTTCGGCTCTGGCCTGGCGTAAAAGCTGGCCCACCCGGCATACTCCCCGGCATACTCTCTCCTCCGCCGGTCTGCCCGGTGTCGATCCGATGTCGCCGACCTGTGCGCTGGCTGGTCCGGTGCAGGTCCGGCTTCGCCGGGCTGTGTGCCGGCTGGTCCGGCTCAGCGGCCGGCGCCGCCGACTTTGCACCGGCTGGGCGCAGAAACTCTGCTTCAAACGGCTCTTCCCATCCCCCCCAGACTATAAATACCCCTTCACCTACCTTGGAGAGGATAAGGTTGCCATGCAAATCATATCCTTGCCTTATCTCTCTCTCTCTCCTCCATTAAAGAGCATTCAAAGCTTGAGGATCTACCATTCTACCCACTCAAATCCAAATCCCTTTGGTAGAAAGATTGAGGAGACCCCGATCTACGTTTCCACCAAGCCAAATTTTATTCCCCCTTGTGTTCATCGAGTATTGCTTGTTACTCTTGGGTTTGTGGGAAACCCTAGGCGGCTAGGGTCGCCCGGAGGCATTCGGCTTGTGATTCGCCCCGTGGAAAGTTTGTGAGGGTTTGGAGACCACCCTAAGGTCTACCACAAGTGATTGGGCTCCTACTTCGTGGAGGAGGCTCAAGGAGAAGAAGGTGAGCCTTCGTGGCGCTTGAGTACCCTTCGTGGAAATTCACACCTCTCCAACGGTGACTAGCTCTCTCCCAAGAGAGTGAACATCGGGATACATCTTCGTCTCCGCGTGCCTCGGTTATTTCTATCCGAGTCCCTTTACTTGTGTTTTACCTTTGTGATAGCCTTCGTGCTTGAAGTACTTTGCATTGCATCATATAGGTTGCTCACTTAGTTGATAGGCTCACACTTATATTCCGCAAAGCCTAAAACTAGTGAAAAGAGAAGTAAAATTTGTAGAAACCTATTCACCCCCCCTTCCCCCCCCCCCCCCCCCCCTCTAGATTAGACCATCCACACTTTCAGCTCGGCCCGTCCAAAACTTGTATACCGAATGATCCATGCAGTGTTTAAACGTGTTATGTAGTGTTAGCCCAGAAAATTACACCATGAGACCTTCAAAACCCGGCCTGCCGAACGAGGCCTTATTGTCGATGTTGTTACTACTCCCTCCGTTTTATATTTCTTGTTATAAATTTAGATGTATCTAAACATATTTTATAAATAGATACATCCGAATTTACAACCTTTTGAACTCAGTGGAAGGGGAGTGCTAATCTCACATCGCATAAATAGGTGATTGCATAAGCGAAATGGCCATTAGTATGTCCCGGTTTAGGCACAACACATCACAACGTGGCATGAGCTGTAGTGCACACAATAAAGTTGTTGCTGACTTCTGAGTTATGGCCGGCCTTTTTTGAAACCTTTGCAAAACTTGCAAAGATGTGAAAATAGAGCATGCAAAACTTCACAATAAAGCTCCGGCTACTCGAAGGTCCACCACCGATGGTCGGCGATGATTATCTCTATGGCGTACCGCCCAGACGACTGCAGCCGCACGCCATGGAAGTCGACATTGCTTTTCACACGGTGGCGCATCGACATCCCATGGGTGGTCGGGCTAGCGGGGGCAGTGACATCGCATGGGTGGTCGGGCTAGCGGGGCCGCGGTAGGCATGAATCGGGCGCAAAAACATGGGAGGACCGCGTGGCAGGGTTGGTGGCGCCAGGAATCTGCGACAGTGCGGGCGGATGACGGGCAGACGTGCGGCGCAAGAGGGGAGAGGTCATGTCAAAACATGACGGTAGGGGCGGCTGTGCGTGATCATTTTGTGTGATAGGGCATGGATTTGGTGCCCCAAAATTGCAGTACAAGTGGCAAAACTTTAGGGCATGCTGCAAAAATATGAGGTATATTTTAGGGATGCATCATCTATTGAATCTTTTTTTCTGGCCTTTTGTGCCCTACAATTTAGTTTTTTGCCGCACCATCTTTTGAAGATGCTCTTAGCAAATTGACAATCCCTACATATATTTTTATAGATGCTTCTGTTACCGATTGTAGAAGTCTAATAGCCAACACTTTTGTGCGCAGAAATTAGGTGCCAGGACTTCCAATAGTGGAGTACATTATCGATCAGGGCCAAGACTTCTGATTATACAAGTTTAAGGTAAAAAATGTCATATGTGAGTTTTCAGAAAACAAAATCCCCTCGACTAACCACCTTAGCAATCAACTAAGTTTCTGAATTCGTGTCTATCTTTCAACGATGGCCAATAAGAATGTGGCTCTATGAAATGTGGACATTGTGTAGCTAGAAGATGTTTTAAACCAAGAGAGGACTATTTTGGACAGTGCTTCTCAAGATGACAAAAAAGGGAGAACCTTACACGTTCTTGTCAAAAGTGATGCAAGAATCAACTGCATTCGTACATGTTATTGTCAAAGAAACAGTGAATCTCTTGCAAGTTGCATGCAGAATTGCAGATGGGGCGGTTTCAAAAAAAAAATGCAGATGGGGCCACACTAGCCGGTGCAGAGTTTGCCATCACGAGCAGCATCTCATTTCCATCTTTGGATTCCCCCTAGCGTGTCCACTTCTGCTCTGACGCATCACGTTGATTTCCACTCTTTTAGCAGAAGCTGCTTTTCGCGGGAAGATCGATGGAAACTGATGTGCACATGTGCAAAATGCAAACCAAGATTTGACAGCGTTCATAAGGCATACTCAGATGTTGACAAGAGTTTAGTCTTGAACATAATCCTGCAGTCAACATCATTCATATACACAATAGTTCAATGCATGTTCCTGGTGAGCCAGCACCTCGAGGGCAAACAAAGGAAGCCTATGTTCAGACAATTATACACTTCAAATTTACGAGTTGTACATTTTACAGGAGAGCCATTTGAGAGGACCTTTGCCAGGACAAAGGACACTACCCGAGCTGAGCACATCTAAGGAATCACAAGGATTCTACGGCAGGAATAAATGTAGAGATCTATTTAAACTCATGCTGAATGGCAGACAGTACAGAAGGTGTGGGAGGCCATACACAACTCTTTACACAATGGTTGAATTCAGGACAATTTTCGTGCCTAATTCAGGCCGATTTTCTAGCCAGAATGAACATATGTTTCGGACTTTTTCTCCATCTTACAGCAAGTTACATCGAAGGAGATTTTTTTTGTGGGAGTACATCGAAAACGCATTTAAAATGCTATGTGGAATTTTTCCTTCGGATGAAGCATGCAAGAGGACTTGGGGTCGAACTGTGACAAACATAAATATGGCACACTAGCCAGCTATTCATCTGCTACTAGACATGTCAGGCTTGGGAACTCATTAATATAAAACTGTGTGCATCTTCAGCACTTCTACCAATAGCTTTTTCCCGTGAACAGTTAAGACAAAGGGACAAGGACTGGAGAAGTTAAGAAACATGTGCTGCATCAGTGGATGCCTGAAAAGCACTTCCATCACCATCTCAACCTAAGTTGAGCACAGGTCTTTGTAGAGCAGTATTTAATATTCAAACCATATTAGTTTTCGCTGATTTAGTACAACTTTGTAATAAACCTACGGAAGAAGTATGAAAAAGGGAACATCTATTTACTACAAGTCCACTTATATATGCTCCTCTCCTCAACAATTGGGGTTGTAATTTGACTCAAATCGCCTATGGAAATATCATGTACCTTTTGAGGTCAATGTTATACCAGGAGCAATCGAGCTCGAAACCATGGTCCACCGAGATTAGCTCAACCCGTCCAGATTAAAAGCACAAGAGCTTCTCAGTGGAATTTTACAGGATTAGAAAACCGCAATACTGATAACCCGGCGCAAAATTTGTTAATTGGAACATCCGATGGAAGCCTGAAATGCACAACTCAGCAGGAGTTGGTAATTCCCTATCTCTGCAAAGTATCCGATTCTTATTCTCCGTTACTGCAACCTCAATTCAAATTCATACACCGAGTGATCCTGCCTAGTATTACATATCGGTCCATGTCAAGATGGCCAGTGTGTGCCGCCCGCCACAGGCAACATAGTTTGCTTGCCATAGCCCACTGGAGCTGGTGCTGGACTTTGGCGGCGGCAAGTTTATGGGCACTTCCATTGGGTGGCCTGTCGTCACCTTCCTACCATAGCCTAGACGGCCATGATCACCCCTCCCGTACTGCAAACACGGAAAGGGAAAAATGATGAACATACGAAGCAAAACTCTGAAAAAATATGTCTCTTTTTCTAAGAGGAAGATATCCACTAGTGACAGTACACGAAGAGGACTTATAAGTTAACTCTATAAGCAAAACTCTGAAAAACTACTGTCAACAAATCTTTCAGGGCTAATACAATCAATGAGGTGCTTCTATCTAAACATGGTAAAGAAAAAAAAACTTCTCTTAGACCTAAGCTGACAGCACTAGCTTCTTTTTGAAACGGTCAGCACTAGCTTCTGACACCTGCGTCAAATTCATACGACTGATTTTCAACTGAACATATTATTTTCAAAGCACATCCACAACCTTAAAAAATGTTTGAAAATATTCAAGCAGTTCGAATTAATAGCGCAGAATAGTTGCTTCATACAATGCCTACAATAGCAGGTACGTTTTTGAAAGGAGAATATGTTTGGTGGCAAGCAACGGTGGCTCATTAACTACCAAAATTGTGCAGGTTTCACTGGAGTGTTACTTCAAACTACTTTTTAAGGAACAAAATACCGTGTGCTTACACCAGATTTAGTCAGTGCTGGTTTTGGTCCAATTATATTTTCTCACAATTATCTCACATCAAAATTATTATTTAATTGGCATAGCTGTTTAATTAAAAGTTGGTGTTATTTACCCCCAAAGACAAAATGAGAAAATTGTCAAAAGCACCGGGACCTATGGAAGGTACTTATCCTAGCTGACACCTAGATTGATAATTTACAAGTAGTGCATATTAAGCACCAGCAAAGAAAATTTTACTTGCTCCTGAAACTACGATCGTGCTGATTTCCAATTTTTATTGCCAAGTAAATGATCTCCTCATAACCATGGTTTTAAAGGCGTCGCCTAGGCGTCCAGGCATTGGCCCTCCGCTTTGAAAAAATGGCCGCCTTGGGCGCCTAGGTGTCTAAAGCGTCCGCCTAGGTGTCTAAAGCGTCCGCCTTGGACGCCTTAACGCCTTTAAAACCATGCTCATAACCTACTTCGGACTCCCTTTGCATCTCAACAAAGTGAGAAAAGAAGACTTTCAAGCACTCACTGATAAAATCAGAAATAGAATTGGTTCATGGAGAACATATGCTCGATCACGGAGGCAGATTAGTCCTTGCCAATCAGTTCTTAGTGCTATTGCCATTTTTCACCTTTTGGCATTAGATCCTCCCCCTTGGGTATTCGTATTCAAGGAAATTGACATAATAAGGAGAGCTTTTCTTTGAAAAAGCAGACACGATCAGTAGTGGGGCACTGTCTAGTCAACTGGAAATCAGTTTGTGGGCACAAGGATCTTGGTGGTTTACGCATTTTAAACTTGGAGATCGTTAGTGTTGCGCTCCATGTCAGATGGGGCATGGAACCTAAGAGTTGGACCTGCGAGGACGTGGAATTTACTTGCAACACCGATGGATGACCAAGTTAGAAGCATTTTCAATGCTGCCACTTCTGTTGTAGTGGGCAATGTCAAGAGGGTCTTCTTCTGGAAAGATAAATGGCTAAACGGCAAATACATCGATCAAATGGCGCCTGACCTTCCAGAGCTCATCCCTCCCACCACAAGGGTCAAAAGGACAGTCGTTAAAGCTTTGCAAAATTGTAACTTGCTGGGTGGTAAGTGGTATCAAGAAGCCTCCATCTATTCAAGGATTCATGCAAGTTCTCCAAATTTGGGAAGGAACCAGAAATTATAATCTACACCAACACGCTCCTGATGAATGGACTTGGTTATGGGAATCCAAAGGGGTTTATTCTGTTAAATCAGTTTACAAGACTCATTTAGCCGGGTCGATTAAATGTGATTCGGCGGGCAATCTGGGGGTTCCTGGGCTCCACTCTGGTGTAAACTTGCTGTTTGGCTCTTTGTCCGAGGCAGAACGTGCACTGCTGATCGTTTAGCTAGACGCAGTCTTCCGCATAACGAGAGATGCGTCTTCTGCACTCACATCGGTTGCGCGGAGTAGGAATTATCTGAAGTGGCGTCTTGTCCTCGGCGAATCTTAATCAGGTAATCCCCCAAATCAATAGAAGTCTCAGGACATGGTGGAGCATGGTGGGGGACAGTTTACAGAATGCAGAAAGAAGAGGATAAATACCATTGTGATGCTGACAAGGTCTGCTATATGCCTAAGAGCGAAACAGCCGTGTATTGAGAAATGAGATCAACCCAATCCAACGAATAATCGGTCAGATAAAAGCTGGTGCCAGGCACTGGGCCGAGGATGTCTCATTCTGAGCAGGTCATAGGATAGGTCGCTTGGGTGGGAGGTCGTCTGTTGTTTTAGTCAGGCTTTGCTTTCCTATGTTTCGGTCACCTGGGTACTCAGATCAGCTTTAGGTCGTTCAGGCGTTTTGTTTCTCGTTTTTTGTAAGAATTTCCTCGTGTACTTTTTGGCCTTTGGGCCACTCTTTCATCTATAAATTTGGCATGCAGTTCTCCTGCATGGTTCGCAAAAAGGAAAATTCTACTTACAGAGAATATTCGCCCATCACTAGTTAGCGCAACTGAATGGGTCCCTCCACATGATACCTGCAAATATTCAAAAGAGTGAACTCTCATGCTGATCTTGGTAACTTGCCAGAGTCAGACTTATAGATAATAGAACAGGGAAGAGGCAACTCAAAACACCTGAACAATATCCTCTCCAGCTAGAAGCTGAACCTTTAGTGGTACCATGTGACTACTCTTATCATCCCCAAAGCCAAGTCTCCCATGTTCTCCTCTTCCCCAAGCATATACCTACAGAGACCGAAGAACAGATGAATATGCTAGTACATATTCCATCCCCATGTTCAACGCAAATGGAAGGTCATGCAGATCTGAGAGAGATATTGGTCATGCTGAGAAATAGCTAAGAGTTCAAATACATTGTCCCTGATCAGTTTAACAAAACTTGGATCAGATCAACTTGCTCATTTCTTCAAATTTGTAGCATAACATTTATCTCGAACCTAACATATGTAAAAATGCAAAATGAACAAAATTGTAGAACTGTAAAATACATGCTTCCAAATTAAGTTCTCAGATTCTATGTTCACTATGTCCATCCCTGTTATTTCTCATCCCATTCTCTTCTCCAATATGCAATACAGCACCAGATGAAGTTGTCTTATGCTTCCTTCTCACCATTATTCTCTGCAAATCTGACTAACGTTTTTGGAGAAAATTTGGAACGAACTACGTCTGAGGTAGCTCAATGGCCAAAATTGAGTCAGTAGCTTAATAACTATACATGGTTAGTGCATAGAGGTGAGCTCAACCTCTTCAAAAGCTCAAGTCTAGTTAACTTTATAAGTTTACAGGATTTCTTGTTTGGACATATTTCGATCATGACAGGAAGGAATAACAAGCTTGTCAGATCATCTGGAGTTATAACATGAAAATGCTCGTCAATGATAATCCTGTCATGTGACTCATTAAAACTGATGTATGGTGTTCGCCCAAGGAAAATAAATTTAATTATAAGATAACGGCCCAGTTTTTATCAAAGAAAGGAAATACCTCTCCGTCTTTAGTCAAAGCAGCTGAATGCCAACCTCCAGCAGCAATGTCAACCTGCAAACAGATGTAGGAATATGAAACAAGAGACAGAGACAGGGCTACTACGACTCAAAGACCGATCAGGAAAATATATGCAGAAAATATTGACTAATCAGCAAAGTATCGATTTATTTGCCTAGGGGACATCTAACATATTTAACTTATTAGTAGAAAACATTAAAGACATTCAACAGTTAGTACAAAGGTGGTAAAAAAACACGAGCATTGACTTGTAGGCAACATCAAGCTTAACTTTTTGTGGGTCAACATGACATTGAAATGGGATCCACTGGGCCGAGTTTGTATTTTTTTTCTCTTCTTTTGCTCAGTTAGTCACCAGCCAAGCCTTAAGCAAAGCTTGTTTGGGAAATGCTTTGAGCACAGACCCCACTGATGTCAAACTTAGTTTAGGGAGAATATCAGACATTAGAAGAAATAAAACAACATGACTCACCAATGAAAGGTCAGATAGCCCTTCAACACGGATCGGTTGTGATCTTGGTTGGGTATCTCCAATCCCCAGCTGACCATACTCATTATTACCCCATGCCCACAAGATTCCGTCATCTGATAGTGCCAGATTATGGAATGCCCCTACAGCAATCGTTCTCACTTGTTCCAGCCCTTGCACACGTACTGGTGTAGATATTTTCTTGCTGAAGAAAAGACTTGGTCAGAAACTTGAAGACAGGGCAACACACACCAAACAAAATAAAAAGGACTGAAGATTTCAGTTGAAAGAACAGGAGACATACATATCGCCCGGTGGCCATGGCTGTCCCCATGTCCAAACATGACCTTCTTGTGTCAAAACAACTGAGTGAGTCCCCCCAGCAGCTACCTAGAATCAATGAAAGTATCAGCAAACCAGAAGTTAATGAATGTTGAATGGAAAGCAGGAGTGCAGGCCAGAAAGTTCTAGCATCAGTCAACTAGTACATCGGTATTCCATTTGGACAAGGTACATTGACACAAATTCAGAATGGAAAATATTATACATATGTTCTCCCAGCCTAACACATCTTGGCAACAAAGCATATGCCCATGTGACAAGACATTGCAGAATTTGATGTATTCCAAAACCATAAAAGCGTGCATAAGAAAAACTAGAATCTAACAACATTCTCGCTGGTGCAAGCGATAGCAATCTGAATCTATTTCACTCACTTGCCGAACTTTGAGCTTGAGGGCGCACCGCTGAGGGATGGGGATGTCCCTCCTGAGGGCCCTTGTGCCATCTTCCTTCCTCTCAGGCTCCTCCCCACACTGCCCATACTCGTTTCCTCCTGCACCATGGAACTCCCATATCATCTAATCTATCAAATTCGAACACAGAGACACGCGAGAAACCAGGTTACCCTACCCCAAGCATAGGCGCGCCCTTTGTCATCCACCGCTAGGCAATGCCACCCGCCGATCGCTGCCTGGCACATAAAAAATCCAATGAGACACACTTTCATTGGCACAACACAATAATCGAATCGCATTTTGTAGCACTGATCCTGCGCTCACCTGCACAATCTTCACCCCGGCGAGGGCCTCCACGAGCGCCGGGGAGCTCTCCGTCTTGGTCTCCGGCGGGTGCCCGAGCGTTCCCCGCTGGTTCCACCCCCACGTGAAGAGCTGCAGAGGGACGGCCGCCGCCCGGCGAGGAAACCACATCATCAGAAAAAAAAAATACTCCAACAGAAAGGGGGTACAATACAGGGAGGAACCGAGCAATCATAGCAGTAACCGTACGCGGCCGTCCTCGCAGATGGCGAGGGAGTTGCGGCTGCCGGCCACGACGGCGGAGACGGCGTACGGATCCAGCGCGGCGACGCACTGGGCCGAGTCCTTCTCGTCGCACTCGCCCATGCCCAGCTGCCCGTCCTCCCCCGAACCCCTGCAAAACCCAACCCGACAAAATCAGGGGCCACATCACAGACAGCGCGGGGGGCGTGTGGGCGAGGAGGCGTCACCATGCGAGGACGGCCGCGGGGCGGGAGGGCGGCGCCATGTAGGGGTCGGCGGCGGTGGCCGGGAAGCGGTGGGGAAGATAGCGAAACCGCAGCAGCAAAGGGAACAGCAGTGCAGCGCTCGTGGCTTTGGTTGCGGCCGTGTCCGCGGGGTGGGGCGCTTTTAGGGGCGCGTGTCCTGTGTGGGTTTTGTGCTCCGCGCAATAGGGTTTTGGAGGTGGAATGCTGAGTCACGCCTCACGCAGTATCAGGATTCATGTTTTGTGTATTGGCAATTCCTTCAGATAGTCCCCTATCATTATTAATTTGAATCATTGGAAAGTTGCACGAAATTAGCAGGATCAGCATACATATTGTTGGTTGTTTAGTGATGATGAATCAGCGTACATTACAAATGGGGTGAAATCATGTCAAAAACACAACCTCGGCGCAACTATGTCAACCAAAAATCAGTGACACTAATAACATTTTAGCATAACATATGGACATCTCTAACACAAAGCCACATGTTTTGGGCTAAATTTGCAAATTTGCTTGTTTGTCACCAAATCCAACAGGTCGGTCCAACATGTGAAGGCCAATGTGGCTCAAACCCAATGATGACAATAAAAGTGACGGATATGACCCATGTGTCAATATTGCAATGTTATGTTTGTTGCCACGTAAACATGCTAAATGTGGCCTACGGCCACCTCTCCCTCCGGCTCTTTCTAGGTGATTGTCCCCGTAGTCATTGGCGGCACAAGTCCGTCACAATTCCTTGCATCTGGAGTGGGACTGCCTTGAACCGGGCTCGGTAGCTCCATGGTAAAAAAGGTCGCTGTCATGAGGTGATCTACGCATTGGGAAGGCGAAGGCACCGCCAATTGGATCTCTATTCTTCAACTAGATCTCGAAAAAATATTCTTCAACTTTAGTCATTGCAAAAGAGAGGTCGTGTACAGTACCACCCAGCCATGCTTGTGTCATTTTCCTTTTGTGTGTGCCCCTACGTAAATTGAAGAATGCATGCCAAACAACAAACTAATGTCAATATTTGTGGGTTTAAGTATGAAAGATGCATGATGAAAATGCTACAGTGCATGATAGAATTTTCTAAGTTTGCATGGCTAGCTTGTGATAAATGGAAACCATGGACTTGTCTAGGCCCCATACAAATGATAAAATGGTACCAGATGATTTTCTACTATAAGTTAGCTTCCCAACTAACCGAAGCCTAAAATGCTTGCAATAGAGGTTTTATGGCTTTGAGATGCGTAAAATAATCTAAGATTGAAGTTACATAACCTATCTAAACTACTTTTAATGTATGTTTCTTATTGGAAGCATTTGCATTATATTTTTTTGCAATTGAACCTATTTGTTGGATATTATATCGTGAGATCTTATATACTCCCTCTGATCACTATTACATGTTCTAATATGGATGCATCTAGACACTAAAATGTGTTAGAATACATTCGTATCAGGACATGTACTAGTGGTCGGAGGCAGTAACAATTTTGCATTGTTATTCCACCAAATATTCCACGAGATCATATATAATATGTTGGAGTTGTGATGTTTGCACACGTTTATTGAATTTTGCATGTGAAGTGTGGCTTTCATGGTAATAGAATCCTAGACCCGACATTGAATGTTACTAGTAGTAAGTTGACGATGTTCTCTTTTTCTCCATTACGAAAGTTCTGTCGGTTGGGTGATAGTTGTGTGAGTTGTTTAATTTGTTGGGTTGTACATAAATGATACATATTTTTTCTAGATAGATATGAACTTGCAAGGACTCATTGCCAAATGAACTTGCGAAGACATCTAGCCAGCCAAAGGTTGGTGACGGTATTGTAGTAGTTGATCATGAATAGTGTTGGGCCTAAGATTATATGATAAGATAAAGGATAGGTACATTCATAAATGTATCTAAAATTGATACATGAGAGGCCAAAAATTGATGGGTGGTGACATTGGTGCCTACTATAAAACGATACTAACATGTATATTCCACATATTAGATGTGTTTGTCAAGTTTATTAGTCTATAGTTTCTTTTGACGTACGCTACACAAGTTTAGAGTTGTGATGTGCACTTTACTGTAAGGTTTTTGTAGTTAAGACTAATGCTAATGAATAATATGTGACATTTAAATACGAGCAGTCGCAAGTAAGTAGTTGTTTTTGAACTAGAACCTTTCTTTTTATTGAGAAAGCAAATACAATCTTGCATCCCTAAAATAGGGCGATTCTGAACCATTCCTAATTGGTGATCTTAAATAGGCTAAACCTAACCCATAGTGTGGTTCTAATGGACTTGTGTCAGCCCACCAAACAAATGAGCCCCATAGGTCGCTGTCAAGAAAAGAAAAAAAAGGGGCCCTTCTTCCAAAAAAACATTGCTTTAACTAAAAAACACAGCTAATTTAACTTCTTCTAAACATTTCAGGTAACTTAGTTTGTTTTTCAGGTAGATAACTTGCTTTCTATGGGGGAAAATTGTGAAATCATGGGCATTTAATGTTGAGGTTGTACCGCCGATAAGATGGCTGACGTGATCACCGCCCAGGGTGATATAATTCTCCAAAACATATTGTCTGAACCAACTATACTGAGGATGGAAAATTATACACAAACAATGCAGCATTTTTGTGCCTTGCGGTAGTAATTTTTTATTTTAGAAAAAGAGGGTCAGCCCCAGTTTCATTTAAGAAACCTCACACCAGGACAGAAGTCTCACCGTGAGCCACAACCCACTGCTGCCAGGCACACCACCCAAGTTTTTGCCAGCTACATATACTAGACTTTTTTGCAAATGTACCCAACAGCCAAGCTACATATTACAACGCTTCACATAGACGATCTACTGCAGGCTTTGCAGGAGGAAAACCTCTAGTGCTCCATCTTCTTCGACCATCGTCATAGAGCCCGCCTTCAGGGTAGCAACAAGTTTCCCAACAGTCACACACCAGTCATCTTTTTCCTGTGTAAGGAAATTTTGATCCTGTGGACTGTGGAACCGTTTCAGCCCAACGTGCATTTGACCAGTAAAAAGAAATTTGAGAATCTTTGATAGACAACATTAGCATATACTAGGTGACGCCCTGCGCGTTGCTAGAATCATTTGTAGCAGGTGGTGCTAAATACTTAGGTAAAAATAACTAAATTATTTGAGACAAAATAAATATATAGAAAATACTTTTTTTCGAAATGGGGGTAAAACATCAGCCTCTGCATCAATAGATGCACATAACATTTTTATTGAATAATTTTAGAGTAGCAGTAGTAGTACCATGACTTGTGTTTGCATGACATCCCTCGATAGCAAATAATTCAACGGCATGGTTGATGGCGCTCCTACAAGATTACATGGATAATTACTTTAGGACAAACATATGAATGAAAATGCAAAGAGGAAGCACTCAACGCCATATGGTTCTCCACGGCGGCTTCTCTCTCCCCCCTCCCCCGATGGTGTTCTAGCCGACGGTGGTGCGGCTTCTGTCGTAGAAGTATCACGGAACAATGGTTACCCTTGCGTCGTTTGGCCGTGAGCCTAGAGAGGCCGCATCGGCTGGATCATGCGTCCAGATGGCGAAAACGTGGTGGCGGGCGTTGGTGGATCCTCGTCGGCGGTGCAGCGCCCAAGCCTGGAGCGCCAGTCCGGAAACAATCGTTGGTGGTAGAGCTTCAGGTCCAGACGGTGGCGACGCGGCCAGTGTGCATGTAGCGGGTCAACCAAGTGGTGAAGCTGGCCGAATTGCAGTTGGTCAAGGCCTAGGTTCCAGCTGGTTGTAGATGCTTGAGTTTGTGGCGTTCTTGGCAGGTCAGCGTTTTTGCGTGAAGGAGAGGAGCAAGGAAAGCACTCGAGTTGCAGCGTGGATTGGATATAGAGAACCCATCTATTGTTAACGGAGTTGCAGCGTGGATTGGATATAGAGAACTTATGGTGACCCAGCATACCACTGCATGTTGTAGTATACAAGTCGTTGATATAACACTCGTGAAGTACCAATTTACAAATATTACATCCCTCAGAGTGGTACAACAGAAACATAGCGGTCTTTATTCAAGCACTAAATATTACAAGCCTTAATGTTACAAAGGACTCCAGTTCCTCCTCGGTCCAAAGAGGAACACTCGGTGGTTCTAAGTTGATACTACAAATCTTAGTTACAACAGAAAGTAGTAGACTAAACATTGTGTCTAACTCTAGTCGCTTTATTCTAGGTGTCTGATGCGACCAAAGTTTCTATTCTTCGATTCTAAGTGTCGGCCTCCTCCTCGGTTTCTTCGTCGGGACCATAGGAGATGGTGTAATCAATGCCTTCGACTCCGCTAGATAAGTCCGGTTCTTCGTAGTAGACCTCCTCGTAGTCCTTCGGGCTTCCTTCAGTTTCTTCAAACTGGTTCTCCGAGTCTAAGCAAGGGTTAAAAGGAGTGGGGTGAGTAACGAGTGTTACCCAACAAGTTCATTTAATAGATTAGAGGTGTTTGATGCACTAACTACGACCATAGACTAGAAAGTCTTAGGCCAAATGCAGTTTTTGTAAGCATTTCTTCAAAGATTGATTTTATTCAAAGAACTATGTCCGTCAGTCTTCACAGGTTGATTAGAGCTTCGATGGGCTCCTTTCCTGCCGTGTTCGTAGCTCCTTCCCGGAACAGGGAGTATCTTGATACTTTTTGTACACTCTGCAGAGGTGGTCACTTGTACCCATAGGAGATCAACACTTTGCTGCACAATCGGGCGTACTTTCCCGTCCACACTTCCTTGGTATGGGGCCCAGCCGTTGATCCGAGCCAATCACTGCCTTCCCGCGACCGTGCATACCCACCCTTTTGTGGCTCCAACTTCGGTTCGCTACCCTCGCCGGTCTACACTTTTGGTAGTTGCCGACCTCGGCATACTTGCCTTTCCTAGATAATGAGTTACCCCCACCGGTTTGGTTACGCACTGTGGTAACACCGGCCTCGGCACTCTACCCCCATCGTTGTCGCAATCCATCATAGACCGCTAGAATCGTGAATTCATTAGGGGGAATCCACCCATCCCGAAGCTCCGCGCAGGGAGACAACTGCTCCGAAACAGCCGGTCCGTTGATATGCATGAGGGAAAAGATACAGCTGACTCTCCCGTCCCATTCCAGACTCTATGGTTGACCGTATTTTACAGCACAAGAATCACTGGCGACATTGGTTATTAGTCCTAGGTGAACATTCCCGGTACAGTGGGACCTCCACCATACTCTTACCATGGTCCCACTGCCCACCTTCCTAGGTCGACAACCATTATGATTGCTAACCACTAAGCATATTCATTCAAGAAAAGCAGAACCTTTGCTTTTTAATGCAATCACAATAATAATACCATCGGTATATTTGCAAGTACTTTGTTAAAGATAAACAAGAGATGTGAGCAAGAGTGAACTTGCCTGCAAACTGCAAGGTAGTGCAGTTGGATTTGTTGAAGTGACCCAGGACCTCGGGTTCTGGAAAACAGCATCATTGTCCGATAAGGGCAATGGTTAAAGATTCAAATAATGCATGCTCCTTTATAGTGTGTGTATTCCCTTTAACCCCCCAGAAGTATTTTATTCTTATCCTAGGGTTTATATACTCTTTTTATGATTTTAAAGAGTATATGTTATAAATTGCTTCATTCAAGAATATTCTTTAATACCCTGGAATGGAGTTCAATTTTCATAATGAGTTCTATTCTAATTAAGAAGAAAACCTTTTAAGCTTTCATTTCCTAATATTTTTACCTGGTGAATTATTTTAAGTGAATATACTCTAATTATGATTTTGTCAGAGTATAAATTAGGTGAAATTCATTCAAGAATACTAAGACCAAATTCTTGAATGAATTTACTTGATCTTAATTCAAGATTATTATTTCCTCTTTTATTTTTTACATATAATTCAATTCTAGAGATTTTCCTTTCAAAAGAAAGGTTTCTAAGAAAATTATGAATAAACCTTCTTTTATTGATCAAATCACTAGTTAAGTGATTTGAAAAGTTAAAATTACTTAAGGTTATTTTTGTAGAAATTCAATTTATTTTTCTACTTTTAATTTATGTGGAAAAGCCTTTTTTCTAGAAAAGCCCTTTTCTTTTTATCAAATTCTGTTTTAAACCTTGGTTAAAAACCTCTCCCCTCACCTCTCTCTCTGCCAATCCTAGCCCACCTGTCGGGCCAGGCCCACCCGTCGGGCCAGCCTACTGGTCGAGCCCGACCAGCGGCTCGGTCGGTCCGACCGGTCGTCTCTTCCCCCTCGCTCACTCGCATCCTCCCCTCTCTCGCGACCCCCCTGGCGACTGTGTCGCCGTGCTTGATTTCGACAAGCTCCGTCGGTCTCCGCCGCTGAGATGCCGCTCAATCGATAGATCAGGCGACGGCGGTTCCGCCTGTCCGCGAGATCTACTCGATTGCTTCCTGGTTGCTCGCATCCCCTTCACCTCCGAAGCTCGGGACCTCGGCCATGGCGACCTCAAGCTTGCTCCCGAGTTGCTAGGCCTTGTCCATGGTGATGTCTGGGCTTGGTGAGCTGGTGCTTCGTTGACGTATCGTCGGTGACTTCCTCTGGCTTGATGCCGTCGTGGCCGCGCGGGCACTGCCTCGCCATGCCATGGTGGTATCTCCAGGGTGTTGTGTAAGTGTTCCTCCCCTCCTTCTCCTTCTCTGCATCTTACTGTAACTACCTAGAGCTTTCCCCCCTCCTGGAGCTTGCTCCATGCCCTCCAGGGGTGCTGCTCCAAGCTCTTCTAGAGCTTGATCCGTGTTGGCCATGCCCACCTTGAGCTGGCACTGGCTAAGCTCACCTGGAGCTTGTGCTGGCCATGCTCTTCTGGAGCTTGTGCTGGCCATGATCTTCTACCTTCTGCTATACTGGGTTTCTTCCCCAGCCTATACTATTGCTGTGATATTTAGTGGGCTGTGATGTGTTGTTTAAGCTCTATGATCTTGCTGTTAAGCTAGATCATGCTTGTGTAGCTATTACTGTCAGTTGCAGTTATGGTTTCAGTTAACTTTGTTAACTGAAACTTGTTGATTCAGTTAACTGTATAACTTGGTGGTCTATTACTATTGAATTCATCACCTGCTGCTGTTGTCTGACTTGCTAGTGGCTAATCTTGATCAATTTGATCAAGTGCATGGATAACTATGTGTTCTAGTTATTTCTGAATGTGCTGTTCAAGTGGTTAGTGTTTATTAACAGCTTCACTGCACTTTCTTGCAGTGTTCTGTTGTGCTGATTTAATGATGTAGCTAATATGTTGAGCTAGATTCTACCTAGCTGTGATGCAACAATTCTAGCCTGCTGTTATGGCTATTGCAGTAGTTGTTAGCTAACTGCTTCACTGTGATGCCTCACTGAGGTGTTCACAGCTACTGTGGGTTTTAAGTTTGATGCTCTTGAGAGTAGATCACTCTCTGTAGTGATCTGCTGGTGGCTTATTTGATTAAAAGTGTCCCTATCCACTTGCCCAGATGCTTAACTGATCTTGGTCAATTTTAATTGACAGAGCTGATGGTTCTCTAGCTTTTAGGCCTTTAACTTGGTAGCTAGGCAACCCATGTGCCACTCCTGGCTTTGCTCTTACTTCTGTGAGTATTTCCTTTGAGAAATTCCCAGATAAGTTGTGTGTTAGGGATTAGGTGCTGTGGATGGCCTTGTCTCCAAGGTCTTGGCCTCCTGGACATCCAAATGATGACCAAAGCCCTATTTCATCAAGCTTTGCTTAATCTTTGCATGGCTTTGCTTGCTCTTTGTGTGGTTGTGCTTTGTGCAGTCTGCCTGGGAGAATAACTTGTGAGTTTTCTCCCAGCACTCATGTGTGCTTTGGTTTAATAATAACCTGCTGCTGAAGAGTAGCTTGTTCTTCTAGAATATTCTGATTTCCTGCTTCTTGTGGCAAGCCTGCTCCTCCTAGCTGCTTGACCTAGTTCCTAGTTGAACTATGTGACCATGTTGGCCTTTGGAATTGCTGGATGGTTTCTTTGATGATGTGCTGGGGTGTAAATCTTCCCTGTTGCTCAACACATGAGCAGGGTTGATTGTGTGTGATGATTCAGTGGTGGTGGCGTGTTTTTGATGGTGATGGCGTGCTGGATGTTGAAGTTGGTGGTGTGGTGGTGATGGTCTTGGTCGACTGTGGCTTTAGCCGAGTCTGTTTCACTATTGTGATGCTTTTATACCTGGGCCTATGCCTTGGGTGTGTGACACCTGAGGGCATGCATTCGGTGACTATGCTGCTGTGATGCCTTGCCCATCTCGGCATGGCCTGGGATATTTCTACCCGAGCCCCTTGGTGATAAGATCAAGCCCTTGATGATTATCTACAGTGGTGTGTTATTTCTAAATGCCACTTGGCAATTGTTACCTTGGCAAATTTGTGTTTCTTTGATTTGCTTGCAGGTGCCAAAGATTAGAAGGAAAAAAAGAAAGAAAGAAGAAAGAAGATTCTTAGTTTCTTTAGAATTATAACTTGTAATCTTTCTTTTGTTATTTATGTAATTAGCTTGGATTCTCTCCGATTTGTAATATTCTTTGATTCTTGAATTTTGTAAAGACATTGTAATGTATGTGTGATGATCAATAAAGTTTAAGTTTTCTCTAAACTTTATTGATGTTTAATTTCTTTTCTATTACTTTATAAATTTTATCCTTTCTAAATGTGCCTTTAATTCAAAATTCAATCATTCAAATTCCAACTTGATATGTGTACTTGTTCAATTTCAAAGCTTATGGCTAGGGTTTTAGTAGTCTAAGTCATCACTCCTCACCACAATGAATCAAAAGAGATCATGTCCAAATCATTCGCACTTCGAGAGTTCACCAATTCCCCTCGAAGAGAGATTCGATCACTCTTAGGTTTTAGAAGCAAAAGCGTGAAAAAATCCTGTAATTTCAGATTCAATGCACAAAAGCCCTTCTAATCTACCCCGAAATTGTCCTATGTTCTGGGATGTTATAGACTTCCCCCCCTTAATATAAACTTTGTCCCGAAGTTTGGGGTAAGATATACCTGAAGAAATCTGGATAGGCTGTTCTTAAATCCTCTTCCTTCTCCCAAGTAGCTTCTCTTTCCGGGTGATGCTTCCATTGTACTTTGCAATACTTGATGGCTCTATTATGGAGTTGCTTCCAATTCTCTGCCAAAATCCTTGATGGTTCTTCAATATAGATCAAATCAGCTTGCACTTCGACCTCATCGTAAGATATAGTTTCTTCTGGTGTCTTCATACATTTGCGAAGTTGAGAAGCATGAAATACATTGTGAACCTTTGATAGTTCCTTTGGTAGTTCTAACTCAAAGGCTACTCCTCGACTCTGACTCAAAATCTTAAATGGTCTAGTATATCTTGGGCTAAGCTTCCCCTTGACTCCAAAATGATGTACTCCTTTCATGGGACTAATACTTAGGTAAACCATGTCCCCGACCTGAGGTTCCCATAACCTTCGCTTGGAATCAGCATAGCTTTTCTATCGACTTTGTGCAATCTTTAGTCAATCTCGAATGACATTAATTGCATGTTGTTTCTCCTTGACATAGTCTGGATGAAACTCTTTACTGGCTCCTGGTTCATACCAACAAATAGGTGATCGGCACTTCCTCCCATAAAGTGCTTCGAATGGAGCCATTTGAATGCTGCTTTGGTAACTATTGTTATAAGAGAACTCTGCTAGAGGTAAGTGCTCTTCCCATGACCCTCTGAAGTCTAAAGCACATGCTCTAAGCATATCTTCTAGAATCTGATTGGTCCTCTCAGTTTGGCCTCCCGTCTGTGGGTGATAAGCAGTGCTAAAGTCCAGTTTGGATCCTAAAGCTTCATGTAATTGTGTCCAAAAGGCTGAGGTGAATACGGATCCTCGATCCGATACTATTGTCTTTGGTACTCCATGTTTGCTTACTATCTCTTGAACATAAAGGTTTATTAACTTTTCTCCGGAATCTTTCTAATTGACAGCCAAGAAATGTGCACATTTAGTCAGTCGGTCAACTATTACCCATATCATGTCCTTCTTCTTTGGTGTTAGTGGTAATCCTATGATAAAGTCCATTCCAATCTCTTCACACTTCCATTCGGGAATACTTAAGGGTTGCATAAGTCCAGCAGGACTCTGATGTTCCGCCTTCACTCTTTGACAGGTATGACATTCCGACACGAACTTGGCTATCTCTCGTTTCATATTATTCCACCAGAACAATTCCTTAAGATCCATGTATATTTTGGTACTTCTCGGGTGTATAGAATATGGCATTTCGTGTGCCTCCTTAAGTATCAATTCCTTGATCTCCGATATGTCCGGCACACTGATGTCTACGCACTTCTATTCTTGTAGACACTTGTTCGGCCTCCAAGTGCAGAGGTTTGTAGAACAGCAGCAAGTTTCCCTTAAGTGGATCACCCAAGGTTTATCGAACTCGGGGAGGAAGAGGTCAAAGCTATCCCTCTCAAGCAAGCCTGCAATTACGATACAGAAAGTCTCTTGTGTCCCCAACACACCCAATACACTTGTCAGATGTATAGGTGCACTAGTTCAGCGAAGAGATAGTGAAATACAAGTGGTATAGATGATTATAAGTAGCAAACGTGATGTTAAATAAATATCGCTGCGAGCAAACAAGTAACAAAACAGCAAGTAAACGGTGTGCAATGCTTGGAAACAAGGCCTAGGGATCATACTTTCACTAGTGGACACACTCCCAACAATATAACATGATTGAATAAATAAACAACTTCTCTCCACTATGGTACTCTGAATTACTCTCCTATTGAATAACACTAATCATTGTGTAGTGGCTACAGAAGCACCCCTTAAAGTTCATCAAGTACTTGACAAACACCACTCATAGAGATATCCAAATCAAAGCACAATTCAAGATAGAAATCATTGCAACTTAGACCAAGTACTAACACGGTGCACACACTGTCAACATTACACCATGAAAGGAGGAATAGATCACTCAATACTATCATAGTAATAATTACTCTCATAATCCACAAGAGATCACGATCATAGCCTAAACCAAGTACCACCACGATGCACGCACTGTCACCGTTACACCATGGCAGGAGGAATAGATTACTTTAATAACATCACTAGAGTACACTATAATAATTAAGCACAGGAGTAGCATAATATCTGAATAATAACATCCACTTGTTCAACATGATACAAAGCTCACGATCACATAAAGATCACATCATGGGAGAGAGAGGTGAACCACATAGCTACCGGTAGAGCCCTTAGCCCCGGGGATTAACTACTCCCTCCTCATCATAGGAGACAGCAAGGTTGATGGAGATGGCGGTGAGGTCGATGGAGACGGCGGAGATGGCGATGGAGATCGATGGAGATGGCTCCGGGGGCACTTCCCCGTCCCGGCAGGGTGCCAGAACAGAGACTTCTATCCCCCGAAATTCGTCGGTGGCAGCGGCGGAACTACGGAACTGCTTCTGGAAAATTGCCGAATCCCTTAGGGTTTTCTGTCCCGAGGCTTCTTATAGGCGAAGGGGCGATGTCAGGGGTGGGACCAGGTGCCCTCACGCATGGCTAGCACGGCCAGGGGCCTGGCCATGCCACCCCTGCATGTGGGGCCCTGGTGGCCCCCCTCCGACTCTTCTTCGGATCTCTGGAAGCTTCCGGGTAAAATAAGACTTCAGGATGTGGTTTCGTCCAATTCCGAGAATATTTCCTGTGTATCACTTCTGAAACACAAAAACACCAGAAAACAGGGAACTGACACTGTGGCACTTGTTAATAGGTTAGTTCCGGAAAATGCATAAAAGTGCCACGAAGTGTAACGAAACATCGGGTAAATGGTGTAAAAACAAGCATGGAGCATCAAAAATTATAGATACGTTGGAGACGTATCAGCATCCCCAAGCTTAACTCCTGCTCGTCCTCGAGTAGGTAAGTGATAACAAAAGAAATAATTTTTGAGGTGACATGCACCTACACAATCTTGATCATATATGTAAGCATTTGAGCTGGGATCATAAGGACTTAAAACATGGGAATGAAAGATATAATCTTTGATAATAGAAACTTAGCAACTGTGTTATAACATGAAAATGAACACAAACAAAAGATCATGAAAATGAAACAATGAAAGTCAAACGTGTGTTCAAATCATAAGGAAAACATACAAATGGTTTTCAGCTTGTCCTTCAAAGAGAGCAAAACATAAATGCATAGGACACCTTCAAGTTTAAGAGGGTGACTAGATACAAGTAATTTAAGAACAAGTAAAACCATAGTCATGAATCAATCAATGATAAACTTTGGGACAATGCACATTATACTCAGAATGACAACTATGCTCTCTTAATGGTGCATAAAGGTAGAAGGTGGTGACTCAACATAAAAGTAAAAGAAAGGCCCTTCGTAGAGGGAAGCAGTGATTAAACATGTGCTAGAGCTTTTCATTTGTAAAACAGAGAGATAAAAATTGGTTTTGAGAGGTGGTTGTCTTTGTCAACGACTGGCAATGGGGTTCTTACTATCTTCCATACAAAAATGAAGCAAGTTTTTGAGAGAGAGATTGGCACTTTTGTGCTCTTTTATAAAGCTTGGCACTCCTCCCCACCTTTTTTCCTTTCTCAAACCATGGCTAACCGATTCCATCGGGTGCCCACCAACATTCACATTCCATGGAGGAGTGCCTTTTTTTTCTTTCTTTTTTTTCTTTTTTTTCTTTTTGGAATAAGCAATATGGAAGATAGCAAATCCGACCACTACGTCCCCATGAGCTGAAAACAGTGTCACAAAATGAGAAGTATTTTGAAGGTTTTTGAAAGGTAGCACATGAAAATTTACTTGGAATGGCTTGCAAATACCATGCATAAGAATTTATAGTGGACATAATGGCAAACTTGGTTTTTGGGAGTTGGATGCACGAGTAGAGCTCATACTCAGTACAAAATGAGGGCTAGCAAAAGACTGGGAGCGACCAACTAAGAGAGCAATAACGGCCATAATCATGCAAAGCGACAAAGCGACATTAAAAGAAGCATAAGATGGCATCAAAAGTCAAAAACTAAATGATCATGAAGGCTATTGGCGACTTTGTAAGAGTCTAACATGTGTGAGCATGCGCCAAGTCAACCCAAATAAAGCATCAAGGAGAAAACCAAAATAATGCTTCCAAACAATAAAAACAACGCATGATTTTTTTCAAAGGCTCATTAAGCAATCTCAGTTATTTGAGACAAGTCATGCTACAGCAAAACCACTAAGCATACTATCAAAAAGACATCAAGCATGACATGCAAAAGCCTAGGCCGCAGTCTACACAAGCTCCTTCTTGTACCACTTTTTTGCACAAAGCTTTTTCTCTTTTCCAACACCATTTGAAATTTTTAAAGACACCTCTTTTGATGAAAACCAATAAAGATCAGAGGCAAAAATACACCTTGATGAAAAGGTATGACAAGGTCTGAACGCAAATCAAGGCGAAAACGTAAACCAAAAGTAGTAGCAGAAAAAGAGAACACTCGTTGAAACGATAAGAGTGAAAACTAGAGTGTTCTTGGCAAATGAAAAGCGAGTTCATCTCCTCCAAAAGAAACATGATGTGATCTAACCATTTATTGCAGCAAACTAAACTAAACTAATAATGAAAACTAAAACAACTGACGCTCCAAGAAAAACACATAGTGCATGAAGCAATAAAAATATAGTGTCTTGAAAGGTGACCTGATTTTTGCCGATGAAGAAGGGGTGCCTCGGGGGCATCCCCAAGCTTTGACGCTTGTACTTCTTGGATATTTCTTGGGGTGATGCATGGGCATCCCCAAGCTTGAGCTTTTGTCCATTCTTCAACTCATCTCATCATTCTCCAATCCCTACACTTGAAAACTTCCTTCATACAAAACTAAACACAATTCTATTAGCAACATTAGTGTAAGCATAACATATAATCAACCTCTTTTTGCTTCAGGTTTCAACCCAAAACCACCACATATAAAGTATATACTACTGTAGCAACTTCCTCAAAAGTTCAATGATTAAAAGAACTCAAAAAGAAAGCGATAAAGCGGCAAACACAAATATTGGCAGAAATCTGTCAAAACAGAACAGCTGACAAAGGTCGAATTTTTGAGGGGTTTTCTGTTGCTCAAATCAAAAAGTGATCAACTAATGAAAGTTTGGATCTAACCTGGGGCATATGCTCAAGAAATCGCAGGTCCAAAAGATATACAGAGAATTTATACGAATTTTTACGGTGCAGCACCAAAAACAGTTTCAGGACAGCAACATCCCCAAATCTTACCTCACTCAAATTAGAGGCTTCTCTTGGCACAAAAACGAAATAAACAAGATAAGGAGCGGTTATTACAGTAGTAATAACTTCCAAGACTCAAATAAAAGAAAAAGTACTGAAAATAAAACAATGGGTTATCTCCCAAGAGTGCTTTTCTTTAACGCCTTTGAGTTAGGCGCAGTAATTTGCAAAGATGCTCATGTGGGCGCCATATAAGAGCTTGAGGCAAATGCGCCATATAGGAACTTAAAGAAATAGAGAGCATCAAAAAGCAAGTATGGAACACATTTAAATCTAAACCACTTCCTATGAAAAATAGTCTTGTAAAGAGACAAGTCATAAAAGCGCAAAGCAAAAAGCATAGGAAGGCAAAACAAGTACAACTTCAAGAATTGCAACATAAAGAGGGGAAACTCAATATTGTTGAGATCCATCAAACCATGTTTCCCTCTCTCATAGTAACTTTCAGTAGCATCATGAATAGAACTAACAATATAACTATCACATAAAGCATCCCTATCATGAGCCACATGCATAAAAGGATTAATACTCCCTACATGAACAATAGTAGTAGGAGCAGATTCAATAGAATAATTATTCTCATCACCATAATCATCAAAAATAGGAGGCATATTATAATCATAACTATTTTTCTCCTCAAAAGTAGGTGAATTGAAAACATTATACTCATCATCATAAACTAGAGGCTTAGTATCATCACAAGATAGAGAACTACTATGTCGCATAGCATATTCATCAAACATATCATCATAAGAAGGAACATGGATAGCACTAATGGTACAACAATTATTAACCTTAGAATTGGTACCAAAAAGATTTTCAATATCAAAAGTAGAGTGCTTTTCCCAATCATGATCACTAACATAAGTAATAGGCATAGGAACATCATCCCAATCAGAATTATCATAATCTATAGCAGGATCATAACGCTTAGGGGAAGATACCGTGTCCTCTCGCCTCTTACTCCTCTTCTTCTTATTCTTCTTCTTCTTCTTACTCTCTCCTTTAGGAGGGAGAGACTTGAAGGGCATCTTCTCCACATATTCTCTAGGAGGGAAAGGCATCTTCTCCACATAATCTGGTTTGCTGACAGGAACAACAGAAGAAACTTTGGAGGATTCCTCCTCTCTATTAATAAGATCGAAACATCTATTAGTCCTATCATAGCTTGGCAAAACATCATGTTTAATAAGATCTTGTAAGTAAGTATTTGCGAGGCAATCTTTAGCACAATAGAGATGACAACCATGAAGGGTGCTATTAAGATCAACATCATTCATGTCTACCAAAGCAATCTTTCTAGATATCTCTTCACAATTCAAAAACAAAGTAAGCTCATCATACTAATTGAAAGTAATCTTATCATCACAATACAAATCTGCGGTACTCGTTCGATTAATTGGGCATTGAAAATTAAAGTGCCCCTTTTCACCGCAAAATTCACAAAGAAAAGGATAAAGCTCACAAACCCATTCACCAAGCACATCTAGATCCTTGAGCCACATGCTGGTTTCTTCATTTGCGTGGGTGATGCAATAATCTTCCTTGTTGTAACTCTGTTCACAAGGTCTATGTATTCCACAAAAATTAACATGCTTATAAGAAATAGTACTTTTAGAAGTTTGAGCATGTTTATTGCAATCATCAATAATAATATCACTTTCTATGCAAGTATCCTTAAAAGGTTCATGATACACGTCCCCATTTCCTTTAGGAACATTTATATGGGAAGCAAAGGCTTTAAAGCAATCAACCATAATTTGAGGATCAAGACCATACTTAGCACTAAGCTCTTGAAAATTAGCAGTTTCAGCGAAAGACTTAATGCAATCAAACTCGTAATTCATACCTGATCCTTTACCTTTGTCGCTATCCCAACCTTCAATATTGTTTTGAATTGTTTCAAGCAGATCCCTCTTGGTGTCAACATCCTTGCTTGTGAAAGACCCATCAAAGCATGCATCTAGATAGTCCTTGTAATATCCTGAAAGCCTTGCATAAAAATTATTAATAACAATATTACGGGGAAGATCATGAATATGACATTTATGCATTAGTAACTTCAATCTTCCCCACGCTTGGGCAATGCTTTCTCCCTCATGAGGCCAAAAGTTATATATCCGGTTACGATCTTTATGAATTTCACTTGGAGGATAAAACTTGGAATAAAAGAGAGGCACAATTTCCTCCCATGCAATAGATGGACCATCTTCAAGCAGCCGATACCACTCCTTAGCTCTGCCTTTCAATGATAAAGAGAATAGCTTCTTCTTAACTTGGTTCATTGAAATACCTGCACACTAGAACAACTTGCATAATTCATGTATAAAAAGCAAATGATCACCAGGATGGACAGTTCCATCTCCTAAATAGCAGTTATCCCTAATACGTTCAACAATCTTCGTAGGTATTTTAAAAGGATGAGGAGCACAAGCATCATTAGAAACATCACATATGGGAGATAAAATATCATCAGAGCAAACTTTCTCCACTAAAGCTGGGGGACTAAAAATATCATACTTAACAAAACCAGCTTTCCCAAGCTTAGACTTTTCTATAGCATTAGCATTAACAGTATTCAAAGCATTCGTACTAATAACATTGCTATGCGAAATAAGCTCCAAAGGATTTTCAATTTTCTCTTCAAATCTAAAATCAGGAAAAAGACTAAAGAACTCTTTGTTTTCCATTAAGCCTAACTAGTGAAAATAAAAACAAGAAACAAAAAGTTGTAATTGCAGAATCTAAAGGAAATAACTCCGAGCACTCACACAGGAGGATGCGAGTACCTTTTACCTTACCTCCCCGGCAACGGCGCTAGAAAAGAGCTTGATGTCTACGCACTTCTATTCTTGTAGACACTTGTTGGGCCTCCAAGTGCAGAGGTTTGTAGAACAGCAGCAAGTTTCCCGTAAGTGGATCACCCAAGGTTTATCGAACTCAGGGAGGAAGAGTTCAAAGCTATCCCTCTCAAGCAACCCTGCAATTACGATACAGAAAGTCTCTTGTGTCCCCAACACACCCAATACACTTGTCAGATGTATAGGTGCACTAGTTCGGCGAAGAGATAGTGAAATACAAGTGGTATAGATGATTATAAGTAGCAAACGTGATGTTAAATAAATATCGCTGCGAGCAAACAAGTAACAAAACAGCAAGTAAACGGTGTGCAATGCTTGGAAACAAGGCCTAGGGATCATACTTTCACTAGTGGACACACTCCCAACAATATAACATGATTGAACAAATAAACAACTTCTCTCCACTATGGTACTCTGAATTACTCTCCTATTGAATAACACTAATCATTGTGTAGTGGCTACAGAAGCACCCCTTAAAGTTCATCAAGTACTTGACAAACACCACTCATAGAGATATCCAAATCAAAGCACAATTCAAGATAGAAATCATTGCAACTTAGACCAAGTACTAACACGGTGCACACACTGTCAACATTACACCATGAAAGGAGGAATAGATCACTCAATACTATCATAGTAATAATTACTCTCATAATCCACAAGAGATCACGATCATAGCCTAAACCAAGTACCACCACGATGCACGCACTGTCACCGTTACACCATGGCAGGAGGAATAGATTACTTTAATAACATCACTAGAGTACACTATAATAATTAAGCACAGGAGTAGCATAATATCTGAATAATAACATCTACTTGTTCAACATGATACAAAGCTCACGATCACATAAAGATCACATCATGGGAGAGAGAGGTGAACCACATAGCTACCGGTAGAGCCCTTAGCCCCGGGGATGAACTACTCCCTCCTCATCATAGGAGACAGCAAGGTTGATGGAGATGGCGGTGAGGTCGATGGAGATGGCGGAGATGGCGATGGCGATCGATGGAGATGGCTCCGGGGGCACTTCCCCGTCCCGGCAGGGTGCCGGAACAGAGACTTCTGTCCCCCGAAATTCGTCGGTGGCGGCGGCGGAACTACGGAACTGCTTCTAGAAAATTGCCGACTCCCTTAGGGTTTTCCGTCCCGAGGCTTCTTATAGGCGAAGGGGCGATGTCAGGGGTGGGACCAGATGCCCTCACGCATGGCTGGCGCGGCCAGGGGCCTGGCCGCGCCACCCCTGCATCTGGGGCCCTGGTGGCCCCCCTCCGACTCTTCTTCAGATCTCTGGAAGCTTCCGGGTAAAATAAGACTTCAGGATGTGGTTTCGTCCAATTCCGAGAATATTTCCTGTGTATCACTGATGTCTACGCACTTCTATTCTTGTAGACACTTGTTGGGCCACCAAGTGCAGAGGTTTGTAGAACAGCAGCAAGTTTCCCTTAAGTGCATCACCCAAGGTTTATCGAACTCAGGGAGGTTAGAGGTCAAAGCTATCCCTCTCAAGCAACCCTGCAATTACGATACAGAAAGTCTCTTGTGTCCCCAACACACCCAATACACTTGTCAGATGTATAGGTGCACTAGTTCGGCGAAGAGATAGTGAAATACAAGTGGTATAGATGATTATAAGTAGCAAACGTGGTGTGAAATAAATATTGTTGCGAGCAAACAAGTAACAAAACAGGAAGTAAACGGTATGCAAAGCTTGGAAACAAGGCCTAGGGATCATACTTTCACTAGTGGACACACTCCCAACAATATAACATGACTGAACAAATAACTTCTCTTTGCTAAGGCACTCTGAATTACTCTCCTATTGAATAACACTAATCATTGTGTAGTGGCTACAGAAGCACCCCTTAAAGTTCATCAAGTACTTGACAAACACCACTCATAGAGATATCCAAATCAAATCACAATTCAAGATAGAAATCATTGCAACTTAAACCAAGTACTAACACGGTGCACACACTGTCAACATTACACCATGAAAGGAGGAATAGATCACTCAAACTATCATAGCAATAATTATTCTCATAATCCACAAGAGATCACAATCATAGCCTAAACCAAGTACCACCATGATGCACGCACTGTCACCGTTACACCATAGCAGGAGGAATAGATTACTTTAATAATATCACTAGAGTACACAAAATATCTGAATAATAACATGTACTTGTTCAACATGATACAAAGCTCACGATCACATAAAGATCACATCATGGGAGAGAGAGGTGAACCACATAGCTACCGGTAGAGCCCTTAGCCCCGGGGATGAACTACTCCCTCCTCATCATAGGAGACAGCAAGGTTGATGGAGATGGCGGTGAGGTCGATGGAGACGGCGATGGAGACCGATGGAGATGGCTCCGGGGGCACTTCCCCGTCCCGGCAGGGTGCCGGAACAGAGATTTCTATCCCCCGAAATTCGTCGGCGACGGCGACGGAGCGGCGGAACTGTTTCTGGAAAATTGCCGAATCCCTCAGGGTTTTCCGTCCCGAGGCTTTATATAGGCGAAGGGGCGTCGCGAGAGGGCAGCCAGGGGCTCCTCACACATGGGTGGCGCGCCCAGGGCCTGGGCCGCGCCAACCCTATGTGAGGGAGGCCTGTGGCCCCTCTCCTTCCTCTCTTCGGATGTCTGGATGCTCCCGGGAAAAATAAGACTTCTGGCTTTTGTTTCGTCCAATTCCGAGAATATTTCCTGTGTATCACTTCTGAAACACAAAAACAGCAGAAAACAGGAAACTGGCACTGTGGCACTTGTTAATAGGTTAGTTCCGGAAAATGCATAAAAGTGCCACTAAGTGTAACGAAACAATAGGCAAATGGTGTAAAAACAAGCATGGAGCATCAAAAATTATAGATACGTTTGAGACGTATCAAGCATCCCCAAGCTTAACTCCTGCTCGTCCTCGAGTAGGTAAGTGATAACAAAAGAATAATTTTTGAGGTGACATGCACCTACACAATCTTGATCATATATGTAAGCATTGGTGAGCTGGGATCAATAGAACTTAAAACATGGGCATGAAGATATAATCATGACAATAAGAACTTAGCAACCATGTTGTAAACATGCAAATGAACACAAACAAAAGATCATGATAATAAAACAATGAAAGTCAAACGTGTGTTCAAATCATAAGGAAAAACATACAAAAGGTTTTCAGCTTGTCCTTCATGGAGAGCAAAACATAAATGCATAGGACACCTTCAAGTTTAAGAGGGCGACTAGATACAAATAATTTAAGAACAAGTGAAACCAACAATATGAGTCAATCAATGAACTTTGGGACAATGCATATCACACTAAGAATGACAACTATGCTCTCTTAACGGTGCATAAAGAAAGAAGGTGGTGACTCAACATAAAAGTAAAAGAAAGGACCCTTCGCAGAGGGAAGCAGTGATTGCAAGTTTTATAACCTTCAAAAATTATGGTACTTATCGGCTTTGAGCTCTCATTGCCCCCATCATAAGCATCTTGAATGGTTAAAGTTAATGCGAGAACAATTATGATGCATATGCTTGACAAATCATAAGTTGAAAACCTCGTGCCCCGTGAATACGAGTACCCAAACCTCATGCTACTTTACTTAGAGTCCCAAGCAAGGCTCTTGTCATTGTAAGTATATGCATATCATTGAGAACCGCCAATGGGGTACCTCCGTGCCCGATGAGATGGAACAAGCCCACACCAAAATGACAGGACAAGCAGACAATGAACACCTCGACATCTCTTTTATTTGCCATTTGTTTAGCTTTTTATTGTGAGATGCGTCGTCGAATGTTCACCATGGGTATGCTGCAAATTTCCACCATGAATTATGCATGGCTTAGATTGGCGGCCCGGCGTTTCCCTAACACATATACAAACTCCATGATCCCTACAAGATTCCCAATTCATTTCACACCGCGGGCATCCATAAACAAAAGATCACGATATCAACTCAAAAAGAAGTGCAATGTTGAAAGCTTGCCCCGTGACAGCATGGCTGGGCTAGAATCCAACTTACAACTTGCAAGCATAACAACTCAACATAAGAGACCACAATGTCAAATTTTTAAGAACAGGAAAAAGTAAAGTGTGCCTTCCGGTTCGTGAGAGCTTTACTAACCGAATTTCGCATAACACTGGTAAGAGTTTAATTTGAAGAGAAAATAAAAGCAAGTCAAATTTACTTGGAATAGCAAATTGCTAGTAGGTATGTATGGTGGACACAATGGAAAACTTTGGCTTTTAGGAGTTGGATGCACGAGTAGAGCTCATACTCAGTACAAGGTGAGGGCTAGCAAAAGACTGGGAGCGACCAACTAAGAGAGCAATAATGGCCATAATCATGCAAAGCGACAAAGCGACATTAAAAGAAGCATAAGATGGCATCAAAAGTCAAAAACTAAATGATCATATAGGCTATTGGCGACTTTGTAAGAGTCAAAACATGTGTGAGCATGCGCCAAGTCAACCCAAATAAAGCATCAAGGAGAAAACCAAAATAATGCTTCCAAATAATTAAAACAACGCATGATTTTTTTCAAAGGCTCATTAAGCAATCTCAGTTATTTGAGACAAGTCATGCTACAGCAAAACCACTAAGCATACTATCAAAAAGACATCAAGCATGACATGAAAAAGCCTAGGCCGCAGTCTACACAAGCTCCTTCTTGTACCACCTTTTTGCATAAAGCTTTTTCTCTTTTCCAACACCATTTGAAATTTTTAAAGACACCTCTTTTGATGAAAACCAATAAAGACCAGAGGCAAAAATACACCTTGATGAAAGGATATGACAAGGTCTGAACGCAACTCAAGGCGAAAAATGCAAGCTAAACCCAGTAGCAGAAAAAGAAGAACACTCGGTGAACGATAAGAGTGAAAAACTGAGTGTTCTTGGCAAATGAAAAGCGAGTTCATCTCCTCCAAAAGAAACATGATGTGATCTAACCATTTATTGCAGCAAACTAAACTAAACTAATACTGAAAACAAAAATAACTGACGCTCCAAGAAAAACACATAGTGCATGAAGCAATAAAAATATAGTGTCTTGAAAGGTGACCTGATTTTTGCCGATGAAGAAGGGGTGCCTCAGAGGCATCCCCAAGCTTTGACGCTTGTATTTCTTGGATATTTCTTGGGGTGATGCATGGGCATCCCCAAGCTTGAGCTTTTGTCCATTCTTCAACTCATCTCATCATTCTCCAATCCCTACACTTGAAAACTTCCTTCATACAAAACTAAACACAATTCAATTAGCAACATTAGTGTAGCATAACATATAATCAACCTCTTTTCACTTCAGGTTTCAACCTAAAACCACCACATATTAAGCATATACTACTGTAGCAACTTCCCCAAAAGTTCCATGATAAAAAGAACTCAAAAGAAAGCGATAAAGCGGCAAACACAATTATTGGCAGAAATCTGTCAAAACTGAACAGCTGACAAAGGTCGAATTTTTGAGGGGTTTTCTGTTGCTCAAATCAAAAAGTGTTCAACTAATGAAAGTTTGGATATAACCTGGGGCATATGCACAAGAAATCGCAGGTCCAAAAGATATACAGATAGTTTTCACGATTTTTTACGGTGCAGCACCGAAAACAGTTTCAGGACAGCAACATCCCCAAATCTTTACCTCACTCAAATTAGAGGCTTCTCTTGGCACAAAAACGAAATAAACAAGATAAGGAGCGGTCATTACAGCAGTAATGACTTCCAAGACTCAAATAAAAGAAAAAGTACTAAAAAGAAAACAATGGGTTATCTCCCAAGAGTGCTTTTCTTTAACGCCTTTGAGCTAGGCTCAGTAATTTGCAAAGATGCTCATGTGGGCGCCATATAAGAGCTTGAGGCAAAGGCGCCATATAGGAACTTGAAGCAATAGAGAGCATCAAAAAGCAAATATGAAAGACATTTAAATCTGAACCACTTCCTATGCATAGGAATCTTGTAAGAAAATAAATCAACGAGGCACATAGTAGCAAGCATGGATAGATAAAACAAGTGCCACTTCAAGATTTGCAACATAAAGAGGGGAAACTTAATATTGTTGAGATCCATCAAACCATGTTTCCCTCTCTCATAATAACTTTCAGTAGCATCATGAATAGAACTAACAATATAACTATCACATAAAACATCCCTATCATGAGCCACATGCATAAAAGAATTAATACTCACCACAGGAACAATAGTAGTAGGAGCAAATTTAACAGAATAATTATTCTCATCACCATAATCATCATAAATAGGAGGCATATTGTAATCATAACTAATTTTATCCTCAATAGTAGGTGAACTGAAAATATTATACTCATCATCATAGCCATCATAAACTAGAGGTTTAGTATCATCACAAGCTAGAGAGCAGCTATTTCGCAAAGCATATTCTTCAAACATATCATCATAAGAAGGAACATCACATATGGGAGATAAAATATCATCAGAACAAACTTTCTCCACTAAAGCTGGGGAACTAAAAATATCATGCTTAACAAAACCAGCTTCCCCAAGCTTAGACTTTTCTATAGCATTAGCAATAACAGTGTTCGAAACATTCATACTAACAACACTATTAGCATGCAAATTAAGCTCCAAAGGTTTTTCAATTTTCTCTTCAAACACTTCATATCTAAACTCAGGAAAAAGACTACAGAACTCTTTGTTTTCCATTAAGCCTAACTAGTGAAAATAAAAGCAAGAAACAAAAAGATGTAATTGCAGAATCTAAAGGAAATAACTCCGAGCACTCACACAGGAGGATACGAGTACCTTTTACCTTACCTCCCCGGCAACAGCGCCAGAAAAGAGCTTGATGTCTACGCACTTCTATTCTTGTAGACACTTGTTGGGTCTCCAAGTGCAGAGGTTTGTAGAACAACAGCAAGTTTCCCTTAAGTGGATCACCCAAGGTTTATCAAACTCAGGGAGGTTAGAGGTCAAAGCTATCCCTCTCAAGCAACCCTGCAATTACGATACAGAAAGTCTCTTGTGTCCCCAACACACCCAATACACTTGTCAGATGTATAGGTGCACTAGTTCGGCGAAGAGATAGTGAAATACAAGTGGTATAGATGATTATAAGTAGCAAACGTGGTGTGAAATAAATATCGCTGCGAGCAAACAAGTAACAAAACAACAAGTAAACGGTATGCAAAGCTTGGAAACAAGGCCTAGGGATCATATTTTCACTAGTGGACACACTCCCAACAATATAACATGACTGAACAAATAACTTCTCTTTGCTAAGGCACTCTGAATTACTCTCCTATTGAATAACACTAATCATTGTGTAGTGGCTACAGAAGCACCCCTTAAAGTTCATCAAGTACTTGACAAACACCACTCATAGAGATATCCAAATCAAATCACAATTCAAGATAGAAATCATTGCAACTTAAACCAAGTACTAACACGGTGCACACACTGTCAACATTACACCATGAAAGGAGGAATAGATCACTCAAACTATCATAGCAATAATTATTCTCATAATCCACAAGAGATCACAATCATAGCCTAAACCAAGTACCACCATGATGCACGCACTGTCACCATTACACCATAGCAGGAGGAATAGATTACTTTAATAATATCACTAGAGTACACAAAATATCTGAATAATAACATGTACTTGTTCAACATGATACAAAGCTCACGATCACATAAAGATCACATCATGGGAGAGAGAGGTGAACCACATAGCTACCGGTAGAGCCCTTAGCCCCGGGGATGAACTACTCCCTCCTCATCATAGGAGACAGCAAGGTTGATGGAGATGGCGGTGAGGTCGATGGAGACGGCGATGGAGACCGATGGAGATGGCTCTGGGGGCACTTCCCCGTCCCGGCAGGGTGCCGGAACAGAGATTTTTGTCCCCCGAAATTCGTCGGCGACGGCGGCGGAGCTGCGGAACTGTTTCTGGAAAATTGCCGAATCCCTCAGGGTTTTCCGTCCCGAGGCTTTATATAGGCGAAGGGGCGTCGCGAGAGGGCAGCCAGGGGCTCCTCACACATGGGTGGCGCGGCCAGGGCCTGGGCCGCGCCAGCCCTATGTGAGGGAGGCCTGTGGCCCCTCTCCTTCCTCTCTTCGGATGTCTGGATGCTCCCGGGAAAAATAAGACTTCTGGCTTTTGTTTCATCCAATTCCGAGAATATTTCCTGTGTATCACTTCTGAAACACAAAAACAGCAGAAAATAGGAAACTGGCACTGTGGCACTTGTTAATAGGTTAGTTCTGGAAAATGCATAAAAGTGCCACTAAGTGTAACGAAACAATAGGCAAATGGTGTAAAAACAAGCATGGAGCATCAAAAATTATAGATACGTTTGAGACGTATCAATCACTTCTGAAACACAAAAACAGCAGAAAATAGGGAACTGGCACTGTGGCACTTGTTAATAGGTTAGTTCCAGAAAATGCATAAAAGTGCCACGAAGTGTAACGAAACATCGGGTAAATGGTGTAAAAACAAGCATGGAGCATCAAAAATTATAGATACATTGGAGACGTATCACACACATATGCGATCATGAAACCAAAGTGAATTGAAATCACCCAGACGGAATTCTGATGGTCTACCCTCCTCAATCCTGCGGATTTCTTCAGCAATAAATGCATCTTCATCTTGTCTTCGAATTATTGTGTACTTGAGATCGCTATGTCGTTCCTCCATTATCTTCTCGGTAGCTAAACTACCTAAAGATTGTACTTCAAGACATTGAATATCCAACCTCTCTAAATCCATAAGCAGTTCCTTGGGAAGTTCCCGGTTCAGCGGTTGGGTATCTATACTCTTCCTGCTTAAAGCGTCGGCTACCACATTGGCCTTCCCCGGTGTATAGTTGATGGTCAAATCATAATCCTTGATCAATTCTAACCATCTACGCTGCCTCATGTTCAATTCCTTCTGAGTAAAGAAGTATTTAAGACTTTTGTGATCCGTATAAAGTTCACATTTAGCTCCATAAAGAAAATACCTCCATCCTTTTAGTGCAAACACTACGGCTGCTAGTTCCAGATCATGTGTTGGGTAATTAACTTCATGTGGTCGTAGTTGCCTTGACCCATATGCTATCACTTTTCTATCTTGCATTAAAACACACCCAAGTCCGTTCTTGGATGCATCACAATAGACGGTATAATCTTTGCCAGTTTCTGGTACGGCTAACACATGTGCTGTAGTTAGCTTATCCTTAAGTGTTTGAAAACTTGCCTCGCATTCATCCGTCCAAACAAACGGTGTATTCTTCCGAAGTAACTTTGTCATCGGTCCTGCAATCTTAGAAAATCCTTCTATAAACCTTCTGTAGTATCCTGCCATTCCCAGAAATCCCCCGATCTGTTTGACATTCTTTGGTGACTCCCATTCCAAAACAGATGCTACCTTACTTGGATTTACTGCTATACCTTCTTTACTGATCACATGTCCAAGGAACTCTACTTGGTCTAACCAAAACTCACACTTACTGAACTTAGCATATAACTGATGTTCTCGTTGAATTTGTAAAGCAATCCTCAAATGCTTGGCATGTTCCTCCTTATCTTTGGAGTAGATCAAAATATCACCGATGAACACTATCACAAATTTATCCAAATATGGCATAAAGATCTTGTTCATGAGGTTCATGAAGATCACTGGTGCATTTGTTAATCCAAAAGGTACAACTAAATACTCATGGTGTCCGTACCTCGACACAAAAGCTGTCTTTGGAACATCCTCCTTCTTGATCTTAATTTGGTGATACCCTGATCGAAGATCTATCTTTGAAAATACTCCGGCTCCCCTAATTTGATCAAATAAGTCTTGTATTCTCGGCAAAGATATTTGTTCTTGATTGTGACATTGTTGAGGTTTCTATAGTCTCCGCACATCCTACGTCCTCCGTCCCGCTTATCAACAAAGATTACGGGTGTTCCCCAAGGTGAAATACTTTCTTGAATGAAACCTTTCTGCTCTAGCTCATCCAACTGTTCTTTCAATTCAACTAGCTCCTTGGGTCCCATCTTATAGGGTGCCTGAGCAATAGGTGTTGTGCCTGGGATTAAGTCAATGGTAAACTCAATCTCCCTGTCTGGTGGCATTCCTGGGAGTTCTTGTGGAAATACGTCTTGGAATTCATTAACCACTGAAATATCCTCAAGTCTGGATTCCTTTAGAGCATTTAGTTATAGTTGAACTTCAACATGTGCATGTCGGTCACCTTGATACACTATCCTTCCCCCTCCTGGGCTCCTAAGTGACACAGTTTTCTCTCTGCAATCAATCTGAGCTCCATTTTTTTCCAACCAATCCATTCCGAGGATTACAGCCATATCCTTCATAGGGATAAGAAAGAGATCGGCTAGGTAAACACAATCGCGGATCATAATGACATGCTCTTTCCTGAGGTGAGTGACTAAGATCTCTCCCTCCCCCCCCCGCAGATAAAACGGTAATGGGGTATTCTAGTTTGTTGCATGGAATCCCATAAAGATCAACAAATTCTTGCGAAATGAATGAGGTAGTAGCACCAGTATCAAAAAGTACTTTGCCGAGATGAGATAGGATCTGAAGTGTACCTATCACGGTCTTGTCGGACTGATTCACTTCCTCAAGATTAGTGCAATTCAACTGCCCATAAGTTGGCCTCTTACTTTTACCGCCTCCAAAACCTCCACCCCGGTGTAATCCTCCTCCTGTACCTCGACCTCCAGTTCGGCCCCTTTTAGGACAATATTTTATCATATGTCCACCCTTCTTGCATCCAAAACATATGATTCTGGGTTGATGACAATTCCTCTCTATATGCCCTCGCGCACCGCAACCACGGCAAACGATATCATTGTTCCCACTTGTAGTGCCACGAGGTGTAACATTCCCTCCGGACTTGTACTTGGGTTTGAACTTGATATTAGGAGTTGACTTGGCATCTGGATACCTCCTGGGTTCAATCTTGGCCTTCTTCCTCCTATCTTCTTGGACTTGCTTCTAATCATCTTTCATGGTGATAGCTGCATCGACAAGCTCTTGAAAGTCTGCTGCCTTTAACATCCTCAATTATAACCTTGCACTTGGATGTAGTCCTCTCATGAATCATTTCTTCTGCTTCTCATCAGTATTCACGTCCTCCGAAGCATAACGAGATAGAAGAGAAAATTCCCTAACATACTTCATAATTGACTTGTCATTCTGCGTGAGATTCTCAAATTCCCTTCTCTTCAGTTCCATGATACTCTCCGGTACATTTGCTTCCCTGAACTTCTTCTTGAATTCCTCCCAGGTGAATACCCTTCCTGGAGGATGTATGGCCACAATATTGTCCCACCATGCTGCTGCGGGTCTACATAGCAGATGTGTGACATACCTAAGCTTCTCACCGTCATTGCAACTTACTGTGTTAAGCTTCCTCTCGGTGTCCAATAGCCAGTCTTCCGCGTCCATTGGCTCCTGTGCTGATGCAAAAGGAAGTGGTCTTGTATTAAGGAAATCTGCCAACGAGACTCCATGTACTCCATCATTCCGAACTTCACAACCACGGTCCATCACGTCCTGCACCATCTTTATTTGACACTCAATAAGCATTCGCTGTCTCTCATCCGCAGTCCTCATATACTGAGCAAAATCTTGCTGCGTAAGGAATGGTGGTGGTGGTGGCAATGGTTCCCTTGTTGCTGCTTCGGCTGCCTCCTTAGCCTTGGCTTCATTCTCCACCCTCTGTTGTTCAGATTCTTCACCAACTACCATCACCATTCTATCCCCCTAACCCTGTTACATTAAGCGAAACTCATAGTTACATCATACTCATGCTTTCTGAGCTCAACTTATGCACATTGTTAGTCACACAATAAAAATCCAAGTAAAACATAGCCAAATCACACCAAACATATACCATGTATATACATGGAAAAATAACATAGTTTTACATAACCTATCATCCTGTGAGTAACTACACTCACTTATTCAAACTGTGAAAGCAAATACTACATATTACACATATGGTACATATGTCACAAAACATGTCGCCTCCATCGTAGTGGTGGTCCTCTATGGGTAGTCGCACTCCCGATACATCCCCGGTGTCCAACCGGTAGCTCTTGATGTCCTCCTCAGTGAAGCAGGGGCATGAGATGACTCCGCTGGGAAAAAGTCATAATCGGGTGTAGTACCTAAGTTGAAATCAGTCATCCCCAGATAAGTGCTCAATGATGGGTAAACAACATCGGTAGTACCCCTCTCCACCTTAGGTCTGGAGCATTTCCCACGCTCCATGTGAGTAGGTAACTCCTCCTCCACATCTGAATCTAGCTCTATAGGTTTTCCCACCACGTCTCTAGTGCAGTGAACAACTCTAAACTGACTCGTGACCTCATGCTCCGAATCACATGGAATCGGGTCTCCGGCCATTCCCATATACTCACCGAAATGCCAACCCATGGAGTTTCCCGCTAGACTACCATTATGAGGCATTCCCCATGACTCCAAGCCTGCCTCGTATCCGGCTCCAGTCGAGCCGTGAGTAAAGTGTGCTGGTGGCATCTCCGGTTTGGCCTCGGGCTCGAACTCCCGCTCCTCGGGGTCTATCTCCTCATCTAAATTAATAAAGTCTCCAGTTGAAAAGGCTGGAGTTTGTGCCCTTGGTGGTCCAGAAGTCTCCCCCGTACACCACGGAGTAGGTGTCGACTCAGTGATCTCGTCCACTAGACTCTGTATCTCTCCCACTAATACTCCGTGTACGTGATAGAACATGCTAAGCAGATGTTTACACCTGTCCATGTGCTCTGCTGCGGCATGTGGGTGTCTCTTCGCAAACTTGTAACTATCCCGACAAGGATCTTCTCCTTCCTCATCGTGCGGGATGTGAGTGAATTTAGTTCCTAATAACTTCTCCGTTTTATGCTCCTGGATATCAGTTATGGCTCTCATCACTGCTATCTTGTAAGCTACACTAACAGTGCGTGCCTCTCCAGCTCGCATGATCACGCTCATGCCCAATTTGGCAGGAAGCATGATCCCTACCTTGTACTTTTGGAAGACCTTTCCCTCATAAAATGCATACTTCTTGACTGGAATACGGGTTTCACACCCGCACTCAAGCAAGATGCCTCTCAAAATATCGGCTAAGTTCCTATCATAGTCGTCCAGAGTCACGTCCCTAACTTGCACGGTGCTTAACGGCCTTGTGCGTGCCATCCTGGCAGTATAAAAGATAAAAATTAGTACATGATGCATCATAATAGTAACAATAAAGAATTGTAACTCTAAAAAGTATGACCTTGTTATTCTCAAGTGAATAACGTCATGACCATTTTTAGAGAACTCTTTAATATTTCTATTTGACTCCTACAGGTCATTCCCATTAACTAGGCGTCCAACCTAAGGTCAAAGCTTTTGCTCTGATACCAACTGTGGTGACCCAGCATACCACTGCATGTTGTAGTATACAAGTCGTTGATATAACACTCGTGAAGTACCAATTCACAAATATTACATCCCTCAGAGTGGTACAACAGAAACATAGCGGTCTTTATTCAAGCACTAAATATTACAAGCCATAATGTTACAAAGGACTCCAGTTCCTCCTCGGTCCAAAGAGGAACACTCGGTGGTTCTAAGTTGATACTACAAATCTTAGTTACAACAGAAAGTAGTAGACTAAACATTGTGTCTAACTCTAGTCGCTTTATTCTAGGTGTCCGATGCGACCAAAGTTTCTATTCTTCGGTTCTAAGTGTCGGTCTCCTCCTCGGTTCCTTCGTCGGGACCATAGGAGATGGTGTAATCAATGCCTTCGACTCCTCCAGATAAGTCCGGTTCTTCGTAGTAGACCTCCTCGTAGTCCTTCGGGCTTCCTTTAGTTTCTTCAAACTGGTTCTTCGAGTCTAAGCAAGGGTTAAAAGGAGTGGGGTGAGTAACGAGCGTTACCCAACAAGTTCATTTAATAGATTAGAGGTGTTTGATGCACTAACTACGACCACAGACTAGAAAGTCTTAGGCCAAATGCAGTTTTTGTAAGCATTTCTTCAAAGATTGATTTTATTTAAAGAACTATGTCCGTCAGTCTTCACAGGTTGATTAGAGCTTCGATGGGCTCCTTTCCTGCCGTGTTCGTAGCTCCTTCCCGGAACAGGGAGTATCTTGATACTTTTTGTACACTCTGCAGAGGTGGTCACTTGTACCCATAGGAGATCAACACTTTGCTGCACAATCGGGCGTACTTTCCCGTCCACACTTCCTTGGTATGGGGCCCAGCCATTGATCCGAGCCAATCACTGTTCCTTCCCGCGACCGTGCATACCCACCCTTTTGCGGCTCCAACTTCGGTTCGCTACCCTCGCCGGTCTACACTTTTGGTAGTTGCCGACCTCGGCATACTTGCCTTTCCTAGACAATGAGTTAACCTACCGGTTTGGTTACGCACTGTGGTAACACCGGCCTCGGCACTCTACCCCCGTCGTTGCCGCAATCCATCATAGACCACCAGAATCGTGAATTCATTAGGGGGAATCCACCCATCCCGAAGCTCTGCGCAGGGAGACAACTGCTCCGAAATGGCCGGTCCATTGATATGCATGAGGGAAAAGATACAGCTGACTCTATCGTCCCATTCCAGATCCTATGGTTGACCGTATTTTACGGCACAAGAATCACTGGCGACATTGGTTATTAGTCCTAGGTGAACATTCCCGGTATAGTGGGACCTCCACCATACTCTTACCATGGTCCCACTGCCCACCTTCCTAGGTCGACAACCATTATGATTGCTAAGCACTAAGCATATTCATTCAAGAAAAGCAGAACCTTTGCTTTTTAATGTAATCATAATAATAATACCACCGGTATATTTGCAAGTACTTTGTTAAAGATAAACAAGAGATATGAGCAAGAGTGAACTTGCCTGCAAACTGCAAGGTAATGCAGTTGGATTTGTTGAAGTGACCCGGGACCTCGGGTTCTGAAAAACAGCATCATTGTCCGATAAGGGCAATGGTTAAAGATTCAAATAATGCATGCTCCTTTATAGTGTGTGTATTCCCTTTAACCCCCCAGAAGTATTTTATTCTTATCCTAGGGTTTATATACTCTTTTTATGATTTTAAAGAGTATATATTATAAATTGCTTCATTCAAGAATATTCTTTAATACCCTGGAATGGAGTTCAATTTTCATAATGAGTTCTATTATAATTAAGAAGAAAACCTTTTAAGCTTTCATTTCCAAATATTTTTACCTGGTGAATTATTTTAAGTGAATATACTCTAATTATGATTTTATCAGAGTATATATTAGGTGAAATTCATTCAAGAATACTAAGACCAAATTCTTGAATGAATTTACTTGATCTTAATTCAAGAATATTATTTCCTCTTTTATTTTTTTACATATAATTCAATTCTAGAGATTTTCCTTTCAAAAGAAAGGTTTCTAAGACAATTATGAATAAACCTTCTTTTATTGATCAAATCACTAGTTAAGTGATTTGAAAAGTTAAAATTACTTAAGGTTATTTTTGTAGAAATTCAATTTATTTTTCTACTTTTAATTTATGTTGAAAAGCCTTTTTCTAGAAAATCCCTTTTCTTTTTATCAAATTCTGTTTTAAACCTTTGTTAAAAACCTCTCCCCTCACCTCTCTCTCTGCCAACCCTGGCCCACCTGTCAGGCCAGGCCCACCCATCGGGCCAGCCTACTGGTCGAGCCCGACCAGCGGCTCGGTCGGTCCGACCGGTCGTCTCTTCCCCCTTGCTCACTCGCATCCTCCCCTCTCTCGCGACCCCCCTGGCGACTGTGTCACCGCGCCGCCGCCGTGCTCGATTCCGACGAGCTTCGTCGGTCTCCGCCGCTGAGATGCCGCTCAATCGATAGATCAGGCGACGGCGGTTTCGCCTGTCCGCGAGATCTACTCGATTGCTTCCTGGTTGCTCGCATCCCCTTCGCCTCCAAAGCTCGGGACCTCGGCCATGGTGACCTCGAGCTTGCTCCAGAGTTGCTAGGCCTTGTCCATGGTGATGTCTGGGCTTGGTGAGCTGGTGCTTCGTCGACGTATCGTCGGCGACTTCCTCTGGCTCGATGCCGTCGTGGCCGCGCGGGCACTACCTCGCCATGCCATGGTGGTATCTCCAGGGCGCTGTGTAAGTGTTCTTCCCCTCCTTCTCCTCCTCTACATCTTACTGTAACTACCTGGAGCTTGCCCCCCTCCCGGAGCTTGCTCCATGCCCTCCAGGGGTGCTGCTCCAAGCTCTTCTAGAGCTTGCTCCGTGTTGGCCATACCCACCTTGAGCTGGCACTGGCTAAGCTCACCTGGAGCTTGTGCTGGCCATGCTCTTCTGGAGCTTGTGCTGGCCATGATCTTCTACCTTCTGCTATACTGGGTTTCTTCCCCAGCCTATACTGTTGCTGTGATATTTAGTGGGCTGTGATGTGTTGTTTAAGCTCTATGATCTTGCTGTTAAGCTAGATCATGCTTGTGTAGCTATTACTGTCAGTTGCAGTTATGGTTTCAGTTAACTTTGTTAACTGAAACTTATTGATTCAGTTAACTGTATAACTTGGTGGTCTATTACTGTTGAATTCATCACTTGCTGCTGTTGTCTGACTTGCTAGTGGCTAATCTTGATCAATTTGATCAAGTGCATGGATAACTATGTGTTCTAGTTATTTCTGAATGTGCTGTTCAAGTGGTTAGTATTTATTAACAGCTTCACTGCATTTTCTTGCAGTATTCTGTTGTGCTGATTTAATGATGTAGCTAATATGTTGAGCTAGATTCTACCTAGCTGTGATGCAACAATTCTAGCCTGCTGTTATGGCTATTGCCGTAGCTGTTAGCTAACTGCTTCACTGTGATGCCTCACTGAGGTGTTCACAGCTACTGTGGGTTTTAAGTTTGATGCTCTTGAGAGTAGATCACTCTCTGTAGTGATCTGCTGGTGGCTTATTTGATTAAAAGTGTCCCTATCCACTTGCCCAGATGCTTAACTGATCTTGGTCAATTTTAATTGACAGAGCTGATGGTTCTCTAGCTTTTAGGCCTTTAACTTGGTAGCTAGGCAACCCATGTGCCACTCCTGGCTTTGCTCTTACTTCTGTGAGTATTTCCTTTGAGAAATTCCCAGATAAGTTGTGTGTTAGGGAGTAGGTGCTGTGGATGGCCTTGTCTCCAAGGTCTTGGCCTCCTGGACATCCAAATGATGACCAAAGCCCTATTTCATCAAGCTTTGCTTGATCTTTGCATGGCTTTGCTTGCTCTTTGTGTGGCTGTGCTTTGTGCAGTCTGCCTGGGAGAATAACTTGTGAGTTTTCTCCCAGCACTCATGTGTGCTTTGGTTTAATAATAACCTGCTGCTGAAGAGTAGCTTGTTCTTCTGGAATATTCTGATTTCCTGCTTCTTGTGGCAAGCCTGCTCCTCCTAGCTGCTTGACCTAGTTCCTAGTTGAACTATGTGACCATGTTGGCCTTTGGAATTGCTGGATGGTTTCTTTGATGATGTGCTAGGGTGTAAATCTTCCCTGTTGCTCAACACATGAGCAGGGTTGATTGTGTGTGATGATTCAGTGGTGGTGGTGTGTTCTTGATGGTGATGGCGTGCTGGGTGTTGAAGTTGGTGGTGTGGTGGTGATGGTCTTGGTCGACTGTGGCTTTAGCCGAGTCTGTTTCACTGCTGTGATGCTTTTATACCTGGGCCTATGCCTTGGGTGTGTGACACCTGAGGGCATGCATTCGGTGACTATGCTGTTGTGATGCCTTGCCCATCTCGGCATGGCCTGGGATATTTTTATCCGAGCCCCTTGGTGATAAGATCAAGCCCTTGATGATTATCTACAGTGGTGTGTTATTTCTAAATGCCACTTGGCAATTGTTACCTTGGCAAATTTGTGTTTCTTTGATTTGCTTGCAGGTGCCAAGATCAGAAGGAAGAAAAGAAAGAAAGAAAGAAGAAAGAAGATTCTTAGTTTCTTTAGAATTATAACTTGTAATCTTTCTTTTCTTATTTATGTAATTAGCTTGGATTCTCTCCAATTTGTAATATTCTTTGATTCTTGAATTTTGTAAAGACATTGTAATGTATGTGCGATGATCAATAAAGTTTAAGTTTTCTCTAAACTTTATTGATGTTTAATTTCTTTTCTATTACTTTATAAATTTTATCCTTTCTAAATGTGCCTTTAATTTAAAATTCAATCATTCAAATTCCAACTTGATATGTGTACTTGTTCAATTTCAAAGCTTATGGCTAGGGTTTTAGTAGTCTAAGTCATCACTCCTCACCACAATGGATCAAAAGAGATCATGTCCAAATCATTCGCACTTCGAGAGTTCACCAATTCCCCTCGAAGAGAGATTTGATCACTCTTAGGTTTTAGAAGCAAAAGCACAAAAAAATCCCGTAATTTCAGATGCAATGCACAAAAGCCCTTCTAATCTACCCCGAAATTGTCCTACGTTCTGGGATGTTACAGAACTCATCTATTGTTGACGGATTGTTCACAAAGGATTGAAGCGAATATATAGTGGAACGGACATGAGATACAACTATTTAAATCTTGGCGAAGATGAAAAGCTAATGGAATCCATTAAAATCAACAAAACGCAGTACATAGTGTCGTATGCAGAGCAATTTCATGGGCGTTACTATCCATTAGGGAGAGTAGTAAAAGCGGCAGCACTATTCAGCCGTTTTCGGTGGTGACAACGGAAGCGACGGCACAGCGGCGATTGTCGATTCATGCGGTGGCGTCGTGTCTCTCTTGCCGACCGACCAAACGATATATTTTTTGGTTCGCTTCGTGTTGCAGGTTGAGAAGAATAAGAAACGGAGGTGGGCTGGCTAAGGGAAGATAGAGATGTTTGGGCTAGGCAGCACGGCCAGGTTTGCTTTAAAAACACTGAAAAGTTTACCGATCATGTTTGGGCTAGAGCCGGACGTTGTCTCTGTTTTACCTCTGTTGAGAGATGTATTCTGTTCTTTGACGAAGCTAGCGAGGAGAGTAGCGCTGATGAAGGTGACGTGGACACATTGCATGTCAAGCTTGTAAACATTAAAAGTACTTAGAGAGGATGAACTTTATATGTATTATAGATTTAATTATCCAGTAATCGACACTTTCACATGCTAACATGTTTCTGCAGCGATTTTGACTCGTACTGGTGAACCTGTTAGTTGGTCAATCAGAATGTTCAGAAAAATACTATGGTTTAGAAAGCTAATTTAGCTTTCCAACAGAGGTGGTACTACTACACTGTTATGATAGGAACTGGTTCTTAATGGCTAGCAGACTATAGCACAATGATGTGCCGGGGTTGCCAGCCAAGTTCAAGCCTTGCTTGTGCTATCAAATTACATCTGGATTTGGTCCCTAGTTCGTACTACGACCAACTCATTAGCTCACATTGAGTAACTCAATCAGTCGTGATTAAAAGCCTAAAACCGTGTGACAGTAACGCAACAGAGGTTTAAGCTTAACACAGCTGGTCCAAACACACCGTGGTTCTTTCAGTTTCAGGCCACCTTGAAAACTTCTGTACCCATTCTACCTCTACGGATACCTCCTGTTCTTTTGCCGCATCCGTTGAAAAATCTCCAAGTCTCCTGCATACGACGGCTCGTGATTTTCTTGTGACGTTACGACAGACAGGTTCATCTGAGAATGAGAATCGACAGCGCAGAGCAGTTTCGCACATTCAGATTTCAGAAGCAGTCAGTTCGTGCTAACATTTTACCAGATAGCAGTGTATATATGTTACGCCCATGCAATCCGAATTAATCTGTTCTGGATGCTGAATCTGAGGGGCGCCGTCCACTCATTTTCTGTGGTCGCAGTTCGACTATCTCCACGGATGGATCAATCACCGAAAACACACCACATGGGCGTCATCACATAGCCATAGGCATGTGCCCTGCCCGCTATCTATATCCTTATCAGTTATCAGTTTTTTGTAGTGCCAATCTCGAGATGAACATCTATACACCATCTTGCAGTTACAGTCCACCTGGTAACTTCGGTCAGATGTGAAACTGGCTTGTGATGCTGTCAGAGATTGTCTAGCTGCCATGCGCTTATGGGTTAATATTAGCTTGTAATACAATTAAAACATTGGATTTTTCTTTCTTTTTGGGCGAGTTAACATTGGATTGTACTCTATTGTTTGCATCCTATTTATCCAAACGACCGGGGAGGTGGTGCCGACTCGACCAAAGATTGCTGGGCAATGCGGCTCGTGGTTAAGAATTTAGAATGCAAGGATCATTTCATTTCCATGCTCCGTCTTACCAATGGTCATCGCCTCAAGAATCAAACTGGGGATTAGCGGGAGCTGAACAATTGATTATTGTAATCGAGGCAGGGCAGGCTTTAGTTTAGTGCAGTTGAATGGTTTGAACTGCAGTTGCATCATTGTTTCTCCCGCCTCATGACTCCTATCACTTTTTTTGACATGGATTTGTGTGTAATTAGATAGAACGTCCGCGTCGCTCCTAGGGGCGACACGGGCGACTCGGCGACCTCAGAGCCCCCACTGCTCCCCTCCCTCCCTCCCCTCGCCGCTGCCAGGCGCAGCCGACGGGCAAAGCCCACGTGGTAGCCGTTGGCGACGGGACCTCCTCCCTCGCGCGCGGGGGTCTCCGGCTGGAGCAGCGCGGCGCCCTGGATGTCGTGCAGCTAGCGGCAGAGCGAGGCGTAGGGGTGGCGGCCCCGAGCTTCTTCGGCGGTGTCGGCGGCTGTGGTGGCTGCGCGGGCAGCACGACGACCGGAGCAGCGGCGTGTGGCGAGGTCGGAGAAGCTGCGGGCTGTGCTGGCCAGATTTGGATCCGAGCGGGCCAGAGCTGGCAGCAAGCGGGTGCTGGTCGTCAGCGCTCCGGCGGCTACTGGTTCCTCACATCGGCGGGCAGAGGGTGCTCCTTCCAGGGGCATTGCGTCGGGGCGGGCCTCGATCTAGGCCTGCTTTGAGGCATCGCTTCTGCGGGCTGGCTGTAGTCATATGCAGCGGCATCTTCGGCCAGTGAGTGCAGCTTCGTGGAGGCGCGGGAGTGCTGCTTTGGCACTTCGTGCCTGATGATCCTAGTTGATGTATGACAAGGGTATAGTTAATAGAGCCCGTTAGTTGAGCACCCCTAAGGCCCGTATAGCTAGGCCCAATTGTAATAATAGTCGAATACGAGTTCCTACCGTATGTCGATATTGTAATTTGTGTCGGACCCTACCCGATCCTCGAGACCTGGCCACCTATATAAAGGGGCCAGGAGGGGACGGTGTAGGCCAGATTGAAAGCAAGCCAGGTTAAACACCCAAGTTTACTTTCGACGCATACCTATTTCGACTAACTTTACCTTCGAGTTCATCCGACGCCCTATCTCCCCTATCCTAAGTCCTTCATCTAGGACATTTGTCGAGTTAACCCCTCGTCAATTGGCGCCGACCGTGGGGACTCTGGGCGTTGGAAGCATGAATTCGACGGCTTTTTCGCTTTTAGCCAACAGCAGTTCAGAACTCAACGGAAATCAAGAGATGGAGTTAACCATTGGAAGTCTGAGCATCATTATAGGGCCATCGGGTTCATCCCGCCTCTCGGATTCGACGAAATCAGATCCGTCGGCAAACAAGCCCGAAACAGAAGAAACGTTGGAATCATCAGAAGACTCTTCCAGCGAGGTAAACTCGCCGGTCAGCTTCGACAAAGCACCAATCGCAGAAGGCGACAAATTCGGGAAAATTTCGACTCAGAAGAAAGAGCGTGCCAGACGCACAACAAAGCAGAGGACTCCGCCGGGGGAAGCAGCGGCGTCTCCAAAGTGCATCAATTATGCGTGATTATCACTGAAGCAGAAGAAGAAAACAACAACGAAGGAAGTAAAAAGGTCGACAAGCAAGTCGACAAAATAAAAGAACACAACAAAAAGGAAAAGGAGAAAGTCCACGTTTCGGCTGGTGAATGGAGAATGATTAAATCAGCTATCAATCATGGTACAGAAGTACCCGAAGGATCGAGAAGAGAAGTTCTAATGGGCTATCAGTATGCATTATACCAACACAGGAAGAAACTAAGGGAGGAAAGAGACATGGTTTTTCAAGACAATAACAGTGTATCAAGGGAGGAGTACTGGGAAGACTATAACGAAGATTCAGAGTACAGCAGAGAAAGGCACGGAGACCCAAAGCACAATAGAAGGGTAATGGCGCGCAGCGAAGAAGAAAGGTACTCAAGGAACCCTACCCCACAGTCAGAAGAGGAGGAAGACGACTTCATACAAGAAACGCCAGAAGCAGCATTGGTAGCAGCACAAGCGTATTTACTAACTACAAGGCCAGAACCTGGGGACCCGCGAGAAGATATGCACCAAGCCGCGATACGAAGTCTTGGAATAGTGGAAAGCAAGATCAGGGAAAAAGGCCCAGAGGCAAAGTCAACAAGCTGCAAGGAAAATGAGAAGTTCAGATACAACTTCGCAGATAACAAGTACAGCGAGTCATCAGAAGAGAAAAGGCGACAGAAGAGGAAGAGGACGCAAGAAATATAATAGCGCAAACTCGAGTAAACAAATCACGTCATGCTTGGAGGGAAGAAAATTATGAAGACGACGATAAAGAGATGGGTGCGTTATGCTTTACCCGCAGGGTTCGCAAAACGCGGGTACCCAAAGGATTCAAACTGCCACACGACCAACATAAGTATGACGGGTCACAAGAACCTACCCTATGGTTATCAGACTATCTGCAGGCAGTACAGATACTGGGGGGAACAAGGCGACTGCAATGCAAAGTTTGCAGCTACAACCTCACCGGCGCAGCACGGTCCTTGTTGAATACCCTACCCAACGAATCCATCGAAGTTGGGGGGAACTCAAAAGTCAATTCGCATGAAATTTTCGTTCAACATATAAGCGCCCAGCATCACTAGAGGAAGTCAAGGCGTGCGTGCAGGGAAAGGTGAAACCTACGTTCGTATATACAACGCTGGAGTATAATCAAAAACTCAGCAGAGGACGTCTCCGACGAACGAGGAATAGACGCCTTTACGGCCGGACTTCGTCGCTCAGATCTCGTGGAAGAAAGAGGAAGAACAAGACCTACGACAGTAGCCGAGTTAATGGAACAGTCAACAAATTCGTGAAGAAGAAGACGCATACAATAATAAAAGAGGACGTTCACCAGAAGTCGACATAATAAGCAGACAGAGGGAGACGGTACGCAGCAGGGGTAAACCAAGAAAGGCGAAGTCAGGTAGCCCCAGGCTACGTAGTAGAAGAAGAGGAAGGATATGAGAGTAGGAGGTTTCAAGCAAAAGGAGTAGAAAAAATCAAGATCCTCGGTCCTTCGCCGAGGATACTGCTATATGGACCTTGTCGAATCCACTACGCATATATCTCGACGGGAAAAGAGTCTCAAATCATCAGATGAAGGATTGCAGAACATTCCTAAGGCTGCAAAGTGCCATGGGCTCAGGTCAAGGAGGGAGGCAAGGAGAAAAAACACAGAAGTCAGGGATATCAAATGCAAAGGCTAGCAAGGCACTTAGAGTCAAAAGTTTACATATCAGCCATGATTCAACCGGTGCCCAAGTCAAAGAAAGAGCGAAAGAGCATATCCAGGCAAGTAAACCTAGCAATATCATCACAACCAGCTACCACAGAGTACCTCCGGTGGTCAGAACAACCAGTTAAGTTCGTAGAGCAGACCACCCGAGGAAAGTTCCCAGGCCAGGCCACTCGCCTATGGTTTTAAAGGCGCAAATAGGAGGGTACGACATCCGAAGAGTGTTCATGGATGCATGGAGTGGCATAAACTTAATATATGCTAGAACCCTAAAGGCAATGTGCATCTCGCTGACGACTCTGAAGCCAATAGATTGCTCTTTCCATGGAATAGTACCAGGAGCCGCAAACTACCCTTTGGGAAGAATAGAACTCGATGTCTTTTTGGCAGTAGCGGCAATTACCGAAGAGAGAAGCTGGAATTCGAAGTTATGGACTGGCCGTTGATGTCTACGCACTTCTATTCTTGTAGACACTTGTTGGGCCTCCAAGTGCAGAGGTTTGTAGAACAACAGCAAGTTTCCCTTAAGTGGATCACCCAAGGTTTATCGAACTCAGGGAGGTTAGAGGTCAAAGCTATCCCTCTCAAGCAACCCTGCAATTACGATACAGAAAGTCTCTTGTGTCCCCAACACACCCAATACACTTGTCAGATGTATAGGTGCACTAGTTCGGCGAAGAGATAGTGAAATACAGTGGTATAGAGATTATAAGTAGCAAACGTGATGTGAAATAAATATCGCTGCGAGCAAACAACTAACAAAATAGCAAGTAAACGGTGTGCAATGCTTGGAAACAAGGCCTAGGGATCATACTTTCACTAGTGGACACACTCCCAACAATATAACATGAATGAACAAATAATAATTCTCTCCACTATGGTATCTGAATTACTCTCCTATTGAATACACTAATCATTGCGTAGTGGCTACAGAAGCACCCCTTAAAGTTCATCAAGTACTTGACAAACACCACTCATAGAGATTCCAAATCAAAGCACAACTCAAGATAGATATTATTGCAACTTAGACCAAGTACTAACACGGTGCACACACTGTCACATTACCATGAAAGGAGGAATAAATCACTTCAATACTATCATAGCAATTTTACTCTCATAATCCCAAGAGATCACAATCATAGCTTAAACCAAGTACACCATGTGCCAGCACTGTACCGTTACACCATGGCAGGAGGATAGATTACTTTAATAATACCACTAGAGTACACATAATATCTGAATAATAACATCTACTTATTCAACATGATACAAAGCTCACGCTCACATAAAGATCACATCATGGGAGAGAGAGGTGAACCACATAGCTACCGATAGAGCCCTCAGCCCCGGGAATGAACTACTCCTCTCATCATAGGAGACACCAAGGTTGATGGAGATGGCGGTGAGGTGATGGAGACGGTGAAGAGCGATGGGATCGATGGAGATGGTCCGGGGCACTTCCCATCCCGGCAGGGTGCCGGAACAGAGACTTCTGTCCCCCGAAATTCGTCGGCGATGGCGGCGGAGCTGCGGAACTCTTTGGAAAATTGCCGAATCCCTAGGGTTTTCCGTCCCGAGGCTTTATATAGGCGAAGGGGCGTCGTCAGGGTGGCCCAGGCCTCCTCACACAGGGGTGGCATGGCCAGGGCCTGGGCCGCGCCAGCCCTATGTGAGGGTGGCCTGTGGCCCCTCTCTCCTTCTCTCGATGTCTGGATGCTCCCGGGAAAAATAAGACTTCGGGCTTTTGTTTCGTCCAATTCCGAGAATATTTCTGTGTATCACTTCTGAAACATAAAAACAGCAGAAAACAGGGAACTGGCACTGTGGCACTTGTTAATAGGTTAGTTCCGAAATCGCATAAAAACGCCACGAAGTGTAACGAAACACAAGGCAAATGGTGTAAAAACAAGCATGGAGCATCAAAAATTATGGATACGTTGGAGACGTATCAGCATCCCCAAGCTTAACTCATGCTCGTCCTCGAGTAGGTAAGTGATAAAAAAAATAATTTTTGAGGTGACACACCTACACAATCTTGATCATATATATAAGCATTGTGAGCTGGGATCATAAGAACTTAAAACATGGGCATGAAAGATATAATCTTGACAATATAAACTTAGCAACCATGTTATAACATGAAAATGAACACAAACAAAAGATCATGAAAATGAAACAATGAAAGTCAAACGTGTGTTCAAATCATAAGGAAAAACATACAAATGGTTTCAGCTTGTCCTTCATGGAGAGCAAAACATAAATGCATAGGACACCTTCAAGTTTAAGAGGGTGACTAGATACAAGTAATTTAAGAACAAGTGAAACCATAGTCATGAATCATCAATGAAAACTTTGGGACAATGCACATTATACTCAGAATGACAACTATGCTCTCTTGACGGTGCATAAAGGTAGAAGGTGGAGACTCAACATAAAGTAAAAGAAAGGCCCTTTGCGGAGGGAAGCATGATTGCAAGTTTTATAACCTTCAAATATTATGGTATTACCGGCTTTGAGCTCTCATTGCCCCCATCATAAGCATCTTGAATGGTTAAAGTTAATGCAAGAACAATTATGAGCATATGCTTGACAAATCATAAGTTGAAAACCTCGTGCCCCGTGAATACGAGTACCCAAACCTCATGCTACTTACTTAGAGCCCCAAGCAAGGCTCTTGTCATTGTAAGTATATGCATATCATTGAGAACCGCCAATGGGGTACCTCCGTGCCCGATGACATGGAACAAGCCCACACCAAAATGACAGGACAAGCAGACAATGAACACCTCGACATCTCTTTTATTTGCCTTTTGTTTAGCTTTTTATTATGAGATGCGTCGTCGAATGTTCACCATGGGTATGCTGCAAATTTCCACCATGAATTATGCATGGCTTAGATTGGCGGCCCGGCGTTTCCCTAACACATATACAACTCCATGATCCCCACAAGATTCCAAATTCATTTCACACCGCGGGCATCCATAAACAAAAGATCACGATATCAACTCAAATAAGAAGTGCAATGTTGAAAGCTTGCCCCATGACAGCATGGATGGGCTAGAATCCAACTTACAACTTGCAAGCATAACAACTCAACATAAGAGACCACAATGTCAAAATTTTAAGAACAGGAAAAAGTAAAATGTGCCTTCCGGTTCGTGAGAGCTTTACTGACCGAATTTCGCATAACACTGGTAAGAGTTTAATTTGAAGAGAAAATAAAAGCAAGTCAAATTTACTTGGAATAGCAAATTGCTAGTAGGTATGTATGGTGGACACTTTGGAAAACTTTGGCTTTTAGGAGTTGGATTCACGAGTAGAGCTCATACTCAGTACAAGGCGAGGGCTAGCAAAAGACTGGGAGCGACCAACTAAGAGAGCAATAATGGCCATAATCATGCAGAGCGACAAAGCGACATTAAAAGAAGCATAAGATGGCATCAAAAGTCAAAAACTAAATGATCATAGAGGCTATTGGCGACTTTGTAAGAGTCTAACATGTGTGAGCATGCGCCAAGTCAACCCAAATAAAGCATCAAGGAGAAAACCAAATAATGCTTCCAAATAATTAAAACAACGCATGATTTTTTCAAATGCTCATTAAGCAATCTCAGTTATTGAGACAAGTCATGCTATAGCAAAACCACTAAGGATACTATCAAAATACATCAAGCACGACATGCAAAAGCCTAGGCCGCAGTCTACACAAGCTCCTTCTTGTACACCTTTTTTGCATAAAGCTTTTTCTCTTTCCAACACCATTCAAACCTTTTTGAGGAAACTCTTTTGAGGAAACCAACATAGACCAGAGGTCCAAATACACCTTGATGCAAAGATAAAACAAGATCTGAACACAAATCAAGGCGAAAAATGCAAACTAAACCCAGTAGCAGAAAAAGAGAACACTCATTGAAACGATAAGAGTGAAAAAGGAGTGTTCTTGGCAAATGAAAAGCGAGTTCATCTCCTCCCAAAACAACATGATGTGATCAAACCGTTTATTGCAGCAAACTAAACTAAACTAAACTAATACTGAAAACAAAACAACTGACGCTCCAAGAAAACACATAGTGCATGAA